>JARFJB010000025.1:135000-427500 GCA_036346205.1 Vesta saturnalis
ACATTTGACATATTGTCAAACGTCGTAAAATGACTTAATAAGCCGATTTAGCGATAGTAGAAAAAATGTCGATTGCATAACCTTCAATACCTGCATATCTATATCTAGGTTGGGAGGTAAACATGCGATAGTTAATAAAATAATTAATAAAAGGAATTCAGGAAAAAAACCACTGCAACTTTAAAACAATTAATACCAGAAACCGGAAAGTTTGGAGTCGATTCAGAATTTCTTACTCTATGATGTAGGTCCCAAGTGTCCGACACTCCCTCTACTGGTTGTTTAAGTGCCGTCAAATTATTATGTTCCATGGAATAAGGGAACTCATAGCGTTTCACTGTACCACAATACCTTGAAGTAATCAGAATTTATGCTACATGTCTATTGTTTAAGTGCTATGGTCTGGGCTAATGTCATTAATTACTCGCTAGAGCAACCATTTTATACACGGAGTACTTACGTAAGAAATGTGGCGATATGTGATATTGGTCAACTAGCCATAGCCACTACGGAGCTGCGATCGGAAATTCGTTATAGCCGATCTAAGAGCATCATTTAACGTTGATGTGCTATTCTCTAAACGTTTTATTTTTTGACAACTATCTGTTATTATGTATAAAATCTCTGCTTTACTTCATGCCATATCATAATTAAATTTATGTTTACGTGCTCCCGTGGATTGCATTTGACTTACCTTGCCGTTGATTTAATTTTTTTAGTTCTTAAGTTCTTTACCCTTGGTAGTTTTTGCGCCGCCAATAATTTGTTTTTTTTAAGGAACTGTTTATACCTTGACACTATCACTAATGCGAGTTATACTTTTGTTTCGGTGTGCAACAACCCTTTTGGTACCTTCATTAAACTATGTTTAATTTAGCAAGTGATCTTATCATAGAAATTTGTGAAATTGATTTATTTTTAAACCTTGTTGCGTTAATGATTGTTATTACAGGCATTGTACTAAGTATCACTTTTCTGTTGTTGTGTGTAAGTGCTTACGATTTTTCCTTATGTCTTCTCCATCCACGTGCGCACGCACGCACACACATGCGCACACATACATGGCCATTAAGGGAAAAATAGTTTAGATAGTTTTTCAAAATCCTAAAATTCCAAAGCTCCATGGCCACGGCCTTAGCCTAGAAACGAACCAAGATGCGTATACGAGGTCCTTCAGCCTTTATAACGGAAACAAGGCGTCGCCCCAGTAAATAAATCTCAAACTATTGAATTAGCTGACAAACCTGGAGTTAGCTCCACTTTTGAACTTTTGAACAAACTAGAACAGTCGAAAATCTACGTTTTAAGAAGAGCAGATTACTGTGCAACCTAGCGTTCCTAACGTGATGCAGAGAGGGGTGAAATTTACTAAATGGGACAACAAAGTTAGCAGCTTATTACAAAAACCGAGCATCAGTACTGAGGGAGGTAATTCACGACACCAGAAAAGATTTGGATAAAATAAATAAACAGCTATTGCATTTCCATTTGGAATTAACCAACAATATTTTTCCTAGCATATAGAATACGCTGGAACAAATCACCAACTTTCGTGAATCTCAGACACGAGGTTAATAACGGAAAAACTAAATAGAAAATTGTAGAAGCTGCGCAATAAATAAAAATCAAACTCAAAATCGACAACACCAAGTGAACATTGTAAAGTGGTGGGTACACAAAATTTCTAAAATGGAACTAGATGGCACAACAATTATGAGCTAGCACTAGGACAACTCCCAATGGAAGATATTATATGCAGTATAGAATCAGTGATTACAAACATGGAAGACACAGCTGAGACAATACGCAAAGAGGTGACCAAATACCAAAAAGGAACTTAACTGGAGAACAGAGAGAAAGATTAAAAACTTTGAGGCGAAACACAGACATCGAGATGGATGTCGAGGACGACAAGAATGAGATAAACCGTCTTCTCCAAGACCCAGTATGCCAAAAGATTGCGACAGATCCTACAACATGTAAACCTAATTAAAAGGGAAACAACGACCCAAAACGATCTATTAGTTAGTGTGGATGCCATATCACTATTCGCCAACGTGCCGATCAAAGAAACATTCGACATAATTAAAATAAAGTACCATCCTCAAGAAAACATCATCAGCATAAGGAAGCACGCAAAAACACTTACGTCATCTACGGATGCCAGGTATAGACAAATCGAAGGAGCACTGATGGGATCACCACTATCGCCAGTTCTACCTAATTTATTTATCAACGATTTGGAAGGACGAGCAATAAAAGCGGCAAATCACAAGCCCAAGCTACGACTCTTTTATAATCTGGACACACGAACGAGAAGAACTGCATAGATTTCTGCAACATTTAAATGGAGTTCACAAAAAGATAATGTTCACAATGGAAATAGAAGGCAATGGAAAGCTGCCGTTTTTAAACGTATTAATCTACAAAAAGGAAGAACAACTTGGAGGCCCTCACCATCGCAATAATAACAAAAAACAACACTGGGAAAGCGGAAAAGGGGAAAGTAGCCAAAGTGAAAGTGGTGAATGTATACTACACTAGAAATAAACAGGAGAGCGGATAGCAGGCCATCAGTTTGATTCGAGTAACGCTCAACCGAAGCAAGCAGTTGAGTATTGTACATTGTAAACTATTATGTGACTCGCTGCTGAGAATGTTTGAATTCTCTTCAGCGCTGCGTGATTTTGGTTTTGGGTAGTGATGCTGTAATGTCATGTTGAAATGGCGGTGTTGTGGTGATTCGTCTGTGTAGGTACTGTTGTGAGTGATCTTGTTTGGTATTGATATTGTTGTGCTGTCCTGATATCGGAAGTAGAATCTGAAAAAGAAATAACAAAGATATCATTTAAGTGTATTAAAAGTTGCACTGCAGTAACCAAATCACTACAGTACAGCCATTTTAGTAATGTTAGCCGAGGATTGCTATAGTACAAACGGTAGCATTAACAGAACAAAATTAAAAGTGTCGATACTAAATACTTATCCTGTGACATTAGCTTTCCGGTCGGGCCTTTGAATGGGTTGAAAAAGTGCAAACACCTCCCGACCTTGCTCGAGGATCACCCACTGTAGGTCAGTCGCCATTATAGCCTGAGTTAACGTCGATGCCGCTTTGTAGATGACAAATAGGACCTTCTCTATATCAAGACTCCCGAAGAAAGCTCGTGGGGTGATCTACATTACATTTAACACAATTTGATTGTTTGGCTCTGGGTTTAGTGCATTCACAGGAGTGTGATAGCCGGTGCCGTGCGGCGTCCCTGCAACAGCGTTGTGTATGCGGAAACGCTGACAACGGACACTACCCGATTCTAGTTTTCTCTCAAGTCTTCGACGGTGACTCGAAGGTGGGCGACATGCTCTACCCTCCGGATCTTCTTAGTACCCTCCTCGGTTCGCAACTGCACTAGCACGAGAGTGACCGGGTGTCCTTTGCTGATTCATCCTGGAACAATAAAAGATATAAGTACCACGCAGGAGTAGCTCGGAGCTCCCATTGCTCTCGGAGATTTTGACTGGTACGCCACTAGAACCATCCTAAACAAAGCTCAACTATCGCGGGGTGCTTGATAGCTAATAATAAATAATTGTGAAAATAATTATGTGGGTTGCATATGATTGTAACAATTATACTAACAAAAACCCTGATAAACGTATTTTTTTAACTAAAAAACTCAGTGTATTTTAAAATCAAACTCTGGTTAAAATTAAGGTCTATTATAAAACCTTAATATATTCGTTTAATGACAATTAGACATTTCAGAACATATTTCAATTTTATCACTTTCGTTGCTATGGTAACGTTTTTTGTTTTTCTCTATTGACATTTTTTGTTTCATTGCTGTTACTACTAGATAGTGGTCTGACTCTGTATTCGCTCCTTTGCACGTGGTTCATTTTGTATGTCTTTTCTTCTTTTTCTTGTAACTAATACATGACCTGTTTGGCTTACATGCTTTCTTCCTGAATGTATCAATGTCGCTTTGTGCTCTTATTTGTGTTTAAATGTTGTACTACTGATAATCGTTGCTTCGGCATAGTTACATAGGTTATGTCCGTTTTTGTTTGTTTTTCATGTATCGTTTCTTTCCCTGCCACTTCTAAGTATTTTTCTTGGCCTGCTTGTGCATTGAAATCTCCTATTGTTATTACCGTATCATGTTGCTGTATTCTTTCGGTTGTTTCTTGCAGTGTTTGGAATTGTTTCAAGTTGATAATATTTATGCTTGTTCGTTTTGCTTTTATCTTAATTATTAAGATTCTTCCATTTATGACTTCGAATTTGATTATATTGTTTTTTAACCTGATACATATAAAAAATCCGGTACCATTCCTTCCTTTTTTTTCATCTCCTCATTGAAAAGCTTATAATATTTGTTTATCCTTCTCATCTTATTTCTTGCATTGCAGTTATGTCTAAATTGTTCCTTGGTATTTCATTTATAACTGTTTTTAATTTTTCTTGGTTTCAGTAATGTCATAATGTTCCACGTTCCTATTTTCAGTGTGTTTTTCCTTTCTTATTTTTCTTTCATGGTTCTTATCTTTTTCTATTGCTTTAGTTATTAACTTATTATCATAGGTACTGATTATTGTTTTTTTTTATTGACGTTTGTGTCTTTTTTCCTTTCCTCGTTTTTTGCTCCTCGCTCTCCCCTTTTTTGTTTCTTTTTCTTGGTTTAAATATTGTTTGTACCATTTTGGGCTTCCTCTCATCTGGTTTTAATTCCGCATGTTTTCAACTCTTATTTGTTGGGATTTTTGGTAGGTCATTTTCATATTCTTCTGATACAAGTTTTGACGTATTACCTTTGGGAATTTTCCTCCATTTTGGCTTGCATCTTCTTCTTCATCTGTTGAGTTTCCTGTTTTTATTTCGTTTACTTCCGTATTCTCTATTTCGTATTGTTGATTTACTTTTGAATTGTATTCGTGCTTTGCTCGTTTCGTAATTACTCTCCCTTCAATTATTAGTTTATTGTTTTTTTATTTTAAAATATTTCTGGTTTTCCACGGTATTATAATTCTTTATATGAATTTTGCTCTATTGTGTACGTAATGTTATGTTTGACTTTTATTCCTTTTTGTGTGAATTGTTTGCATAATTTATGTACCGTAATCTCTTTACTGTTTGTAACCTCAGATTTGGTTTTATTTTTACTGTTTCTTACTATTGTTGGCTGTTTTGGGTGCCTTGTTTTGTTCTGTTTTGTCTCTATAACTTGGCGATTTCTAGCCTAAACAGATCTTATACTGTTTCAGTGACATGGGGTCAAACAATATTATGCTGAAGAATTATGTGAGTTTTCCACGACGCTTATTCTTGACGCCGAAACGTAAGCGTTTTAAGGTATTTAAATATCTGTCATCGCTAATGTCAAAATTTAACGTTAGCACACCCTCGTATCAAAAAATAGGGTTAGCATTATTTTTCCTGCCGAAGGTGGAGACGGACATTTTTTGCCTTCAGCGATTGTGAATGCGTACAATGATTACTCTGACGTTTAGATTCTAGTTCGTAGTGATAACGTAAACAATTTGGTGTAAGAACGCATTACCCTCTTGTTGATAGCGTATCAAATACTGTAATGATAAGGTGGAACTCAAATTCTTCTGTTCATCAATAAGCAGTCGTGAAATCCACTAAGACGTAACTTTGTAATAATCAAGATTATGAATTATGGAATGGACAGTTCCAACGCTGATAGTGTTGATCTGAGTACGGTCATACTCCTATTTTCGCGTAAAGCGGCTTTCTGTTGTGTCACATTTTCATCTGTCAACCACGGGCTAAATCTTGAGTCGATTCGCTTGCCGAAATTTCCTGCACCATTCAGCCACTGCCATACAAGATTAACTGCAGCCACCGTATACGGCTTTCACGCTCGTATAAATTTCCATTGGCGGACAACTCTCAAGTTGCCAAAAACTGTACGACAGTACGCAGATTACTAGTGGGCGGATTTTGGATCACGAATGCCATTTGTGTCTCAATAACGGAGATTAGAAAAGAGCTAAATTCAAATTAATTTTGGGGTTAGGCTTAAACAAACGAACCAGACCAATGGACCCCATTGACCTGGCGATGAAGTTAAGATATCCTGATCAAACTATGCATTCCCTGATAATTTTAAGGGTTTTAACGTTTTGTTCGTACTGCAAAGTCGTCTTTGCTTATACAGTTATAGAATTAAGCTAAATGTTGACAAAAATAAATAAGTTGCAGGTAACTTACTTCAGCCCTTAATAAAATCATTTAAGGCCAACACATGCAAAGCTACATTTCATTGTTCGTAACAGCTATTTATGTTACTAGTCCATAATGCATAACTTTCTTGGACGCGTCTATTTATGGGCGGGTTTTTCTTCTCTTTTGTCACAGCAACGTTGACCCAAAATATTGGGACACTTTACAGTTTAATACGTTATTATTTTTAAAATCATACATTTTACAAATCACCATTATGGCGTTTACAACTAAATGGAATTAATAGACATAAAAAAAACTGATTCCGTTGGGAGTTGAACCGGGATCATTTGCTCGTGAAGCAAACACGATAACGATTTGTGCACCTAATACAGCACATGATGTGCAGTATCGTTCAACTTTTTTTATTTAAGATAGTTCCGTTGCACGCCATAAATTTACCTAGATCCAACAATTTGTCCATATAGCTATTTCTACGTCAACACGATTCAAAAAGAGAGAGAAACAATCTAGAACGTTAGCACTATAACTTGAAAAACCCGATATATTGTAATTTCTATTATAGCAAAGTGTGCGTTTTCTGTTGATATGATAACCAGTAAATAGGTTGTTCAATAATAAAATTTATTTACCAAAAAGTTGTAAGCATTTTAATTTTTACGCTTATAGCGTTTTAGCACACTTCAACAGTGAATTAGTTTCCTATCAAAGTTCTTCCTTATGGAGCAAGTACTCAATGTTCCGTACAACAATCAATTTACATAAAGGAGTAGACATTAGCAAATTTCCAAGTCTTAAGAGAAAGAGCGAGGGACATAGACCAAAAAAGTTTAAAGTTTAACCAAAGATGATGTGGAGAAATTTTTAATGCAAGCTGACAATAAAGGACATTGGTGAGTTAACAATATTTCTACTGTGAATAATTTTACAGGTAATACTTATTTTTGGAGTGGCTGGTGCATGCAGACGTCATGAGCCAGTATCATTGGAAACTACGTAGGTTCAAGATTATAAAACAAATTTTTTATTGAAGCTGACACAAAAACAAAAATGGATAGATCTTTTGTTATAGTATCTGGAAATCTCGAAAACATGATTATCACAAAATAGATGGCACTTCTTTCCCCACACACATCTCATAACAGATTTTGTGTAAACTACACAAAAGCAAAATGCACAGTACAACCAGTTGAAGTACATAAAATTATAGGTGTAACAGGAGTTGTCTCCAAATTTTCAAATTTGGATCATCCTTCCTCATATACAAGCCACTGCTTTAGGCACAGTTCTGCAAGTATATTGGCAATTGCTGGAACACAGATGGAGGGCAGAGAAAGACATGGCGGATGGCGTTCATCAACAGTAGCTGACGGTAACACTGATGATTCTTTATGTTCCAAAAGCCAATCGATATCGATACTTTCGCAAAAACACCGTAAATGATTGCGAAATATTTGAAGTTTCCAAATTATGATCTTTATACCGGACACAATTTTTGACGGACTTCCGCAAATTTACTAGGCAATGCAGGAGCTGACTTATTAACTCTTAAAACGCACGGAGGCTGGAAGTCTTCCATAGTGGCAGTAACCATATCGACGAATGAATTACTCAAAAAACATACACATGAAAGCGAAAGACCTGGAACTTACACTGGACTTGACCCTGACGAAAGCAGAGTCAACTTAATTTGCATTGATGCACCCTGTAGTGTTCGTAAACGTCTTCTTTACGTTCAGACAGGGATTTGAAATGAAACACTGGATACATTTTAACACTAACTGCTACCGGAGAGTGGTCAGCGGAGTCAGCTACAAGTGATGTGTTACATCATTACATCTCTTCCATTTCCTGATTAGTTATCATGTAATAGTAAGAACAATAACAGCAACAACAATGAATATAATAATATAATAACCGTAAACAACTTAACTTAATGAGGGTAGAATAACCTAAATAGTTTTGATTTTCACTATTTTCTGCAATTTTCCAATTTCCTTCGACTTTCTTTAAGTGAATGATATTTCGTCTATATTGTTGCCCAGAATTCGCTTCCTGAATCATGATCTCACCGCGATTTTTATCAATATATAAAGATTGTGTGGTTGAATCGAAATCCGGAGTTATTTTATTTGATTTTATTAAATTTTTTGATAAATCTGGTCACCTATTTCCAAGTCAATATTTTTACTTGCCGTTCTTTTTAAATCTGCATACTCTTTCCCTTTTTGTTTTCTTATTTGGTCATTATTGTAAACTTCTTCATCATGTATTCCATGCTCTTCGTCGATAGTACTTGGAAGTTTATCTCTAAATTGCCGCCGGAAAAATAATTCGCATGGGGTTTGGCCAGTCGTTATTTGAAGAGTTCCGTTATCCATCATCTGGTAGTCTATAAGTTCCTGTTTCCATTTTTTTAAGTTTTAGTCTTTTCAAGATACTTCTGATCTGCCGTTCGATTCATTTAAGGCCAATATGGAAATCCAAGCCTTGAAAATATTTCTTTAAGAATGGCAATTGTGTTTATTGATGTTATAGTTTTCATTATTTTAATTTCTTTATATCGACTAAAATAGTCAATAATAACGAAAAGGTAGTGGTCCCATAAAATCGACTGCCACATCAATACATGGTCCATTTGGTAATTCCCTTCTTTTCATAGGGTATGGAGACCTAGGTGTTGCAACTAAAGTGCAACCTTTACAAGATTTGACGAATTTTTCCGCATTTTCGTCGATTCTCGGCCACCTCACTTTAGTTCGAAGCGTGGATTTCATGGCCACTTTTCCAGAGTGACTTTCGTGAGCCACATCTAGAACTTTCTGTCTTAGACATTTGCGAACCACTATTTTTGTGCCTCTTAATAGAAATTCTTGCTGAAACACTTGGCATTTTTTTAGTTTTAAGATATCTTCGTCTGACTTAAATGATTGTTGCAAATTCATCTTTGCCGTGTAAGTATACAGCAAAGTGCTCTACTGCCCATACCAAGGGTAAATATTCCTTTTCTGTCTAGGTCCATTATTATCAAACTAGATTATGACAGCTCCTAGGTCAGTTGGGCTAGCATCGGAAAATACTTGTGTTTTGTCGTTTGGGTTATAATATCCTAAGATTGGTTTTTTAATGGGGTTCTTTTTAATTCCTCAAATGCACACGTTGGTTCATTGGCCCAGTGTACCTCAAGACTGGCATCTTTGCCTAGATTTTCCATAAGGGATCTGCTAATGTAGCCAGGTTTGGTATCCATTTACCTATATAGTTGCCCAACCCAAGAAACTTTGTAACCTCTGTAGAGTTTTAGGTGTTCTAAACGATTTTACTGTGTTTATGTAACTTTCTATAGGCTTTACTACATTAGGGCATAATTCGTGTCCAATAAATTTGACCTTAGATATTTTAAATAAACAATTTCTTTTATTAAGGAGTATGTCATTTTCCAGCAATAGATTAAGCGTGAATTTTACCCGTTCAACGTGTTCGGCTTCATTCTTTCCGTAAATCAGTATATCGTCAATGAAATTAACAGTGCCTTCGCAAGCCAACAGCATTTTTCCAAAACCTTTTGGAATACCTCTGGGGCCGCGGTTATTCCGAACATTAGTCGTTTGTAACGAAACAACCCCTTGCTACTTATAAATGTGGTAATATATCTTGATTTTGGCGAAATTTCTGTTTGATGAAAAGTGTTCTGTATATCTAGTCTGGAGAAATATGTAGCCTCTCCGAAATTGGTAAGAAGTAAATTCATTGTCGGTCGGGGTAATTTTCCCTAAGAATTGTAGCATTAGCCTTCCTGATATCGATGCATATTCGTATCTCGCCAGATTCTTTAAGGATCGACACCATAGGAGATACCCATTTCGAGGGCCCTTCACTTCTTCGATTATATCTAAGTCTTTTAGATCTTTCTGTTTATTATCATTAAATTTAGAATTTACATCAGTTCTACATACATAAAGACAACATTTACATCAATTGGGGTTTGTACTTCGATAGCACAGTTGGTTAGCGCGGTACTCTAGCAAAGTACAGGTCGTAGGTTCAAATCCTACTCGAGGTAAACTTTTTATTTATGTATTTAATAAAAGTAATAATAATTTTAATTAAATATTTACTTTTGGACTTATTCGTTCATAACAAAACTTATAATAATTTCTGTTTATTATTTATTTTGGTTTCCAGTGGAATGGGTACTCTCCTGTAATGCTGGCTGAGAAGACCCTTCACTTCTTCAATTATATCTAAGTCTTTTAGTTCTTTCGGTTTATTATCGATTTTTGTTTCCAGTGAAATGGGTACTCCCCTGTAATGCTGGCTGATAGGGGTTATGGTTTTATCAATGGGGATTTTTACAAGTACATCTTTGAATTTTGGAAATGGTTTTGTGGTTACATTATTTATATTTAACCCAATTCTGAGAACACCTAATAAAGTTGCAGTGTCTTTTCCGAATAGAATTTTCTTACCGTTTTTATTACGTAAAATGTTGCTGATTCTTTTTTGTAGCCGATTTCGGCAATGGCTCCAAACGATCCCAAAATATTTAGTGGTGAAAATCACCTGTTACACTCATCAAATAAATAAAATATTTACCTATTCATAGAAACTGTGCTAAAGCAGAAATCCCCTTTAGGATAATCAAGAATATCGAAGAAAAGAAAAGAAAACTAAATTCAAATTAAATTTCAGATGATGACGAGTATTACCCCACTAGAGCATTTCGACTGTGAAGGCGACGTAAGCTCAGTAGGACTCAGATGGCAAAAGTGGAAGAGAGCTCTATAAATATATCTAGACGCAGCTACCATCGAGGATCCAGCAAAAATTAAAGCGACACTCTTACACTTTGGGGATTAGCACTCCAAGAAATATTCTATAACTTATCTGGAGCTAACGTAACTGGAGCTGATCATTTTGTAAACAACATATATGCTATTGCACTTCGAAAGATTCGAAAAATGCCAGTTCAAAGATGCAGATGAACAACTAATGGACCAAATTACGGTAAAGTGCTCATCAGTGGAATTAAGAAAAAAAAACTGACAAAAGGCGACTCAGTAACCTTAACCGCCATAGTCAAAGAATTTTGCACCAATGGTTAATGCCGTTTAATCGAAAGAACAGGGATTCAGGAACAAATCAGAAAAAGTGTACAAGGTGTGCATTGGAGACAAATAAAAATCTGCCCGGCTAAGGATCCAATATGTGGAAATGCAATTTCAAGGGATACTATTCGCGATGTTGTTTATCCAAACCAAGATTCCAACCAGTAAAGGACACAGGGATCACGAGTACGTTTTCCACATTGACAGAGATGAGGTATTCGAATGCAAAGTAGGGGGAGTAAACATAAATATGTTAATTGACTCTGGTACTAAATCCCATATCACATCCAAATCAACCTGGCATTGCCTACAAACATCACTGCAAAAAAAAACAAATAAGAAAACCTAATAAAATATTGTTCTGCCATTAGTAATAGTACAATTAACATTTATGTAAATAAGGAATAATTTTTTTTGTAACTTCTGCAAAAATGGAAAAATATTGTATGATACACATAAATAATAGTGTATTAAAAAGACCAGTCTTGAAGCACGATTCAAGTTTAAAAAGACGAGTGACGTGGCCACGGGTGTTTTAAAGAATGAGTGCTTCAAGGCCTTATGAAACAACTTTTGTTTATGCTATTTTTTGTAATTGGCCCTTTTTTGAACAAAAATGTTTAGTTTAGTTGATTTAGGGATTTTTGTGAGGTTGGTAACGTCTTAATTTTAAAAGAGAAAATTTGATCTAGTTAGTTGCCTTTGGTTTTATCCAAATTCTGTCATAAAACACGAAAATGGATGATAATTAAGATAATCTTGCATGTACGCCCCCTGAAATACGTGAAATTTCCAAAAATACAATCGCGAATTTGCTCACATCAAAGTTTTCCTGTTTTTGACACGTTTTGTAAGAGTGATTATGAATGACATCATCCAGATCAAGCTTTGCCAACGTAAAAATTTTCGTAAAATGTTCCTTGAATTAATGGCTATAATGACATCGGAGATGATGACTTCGCGTTTCTTAATATGTCTACTAAAGAATCAAAATGGAAACAAATTACAAAAAGAATATTCCATTTTCATGCATGACTAATGTGGTTACTCTTCACATATACTTTATTAATTAAAAATTGTTTCATTATACACTTTATGTCTGTTGTTCATATGCATTCTTACTATGACATCTATACATCAGTTTTACTGTATATGACGTTAAAATAATGTATAATTATTCAACTTGCACATTACCATAGTTAATAAATACGTACAACTAGAATGAAATATCACATTATATTACTTGCACACGCTACAAGCTATGTACTCCAGATAATTACAAGCCACGTAATTTATTAAAATTTTTTATTCTTCAATTTCTATATAAATCATTCCTTGATTTAATGCATGAAATGAAATTTGCCATTTCTATAAAATAAACGTGTTTACATAGTTCATAAAATTCCATACAAGGTGATATACATAATACTATATAAACACAGAAAAATTTCTTCTTATCTCCTTGTGTTACATAAATAGTGTGCCACTGGAGTGCAAGATTGTGACGTCACACAGGAAGTTCCGACCTACACGGTGAGGAGCGGCCCGTGCCAATGCCGCGGCCCACTACAACCCACTTGGTTGTTAAAGCCGAATGCAGACGAGTTACTTTTTATCCAACTAAAAAAAACTAATTTGCTAGATATTTTATAATTATCCCAAATAAACATACCTCTTTTATAGAATCAATTATATCTAATTAAATTCTAATTAAACATTTATACGCAATATTACAGGTTAAATTGTTAACTGAGAACTTGTAGGTATTATAATTGGTCGATGAAAAAATTACGTAAGTTAAATACTTGTCTGAAGTATTTATTAATTTTGCATTCTACAAACAACTTGAATTATTGTTTATGTAGTAACAATTGCAATTAATTGTTAATGGTTGAACTTACTGTTAACCCAGACAATTAATTACCTAAACCGAGAAGCTTGAAAATATTTATTTGTTTGTTTTTGATACTATATAAACTTTTATGCCTGAATTTTTAATAGATAATCTTAATCATTTGCTTTGTTTGCTTCGGTTTATAATGGAGAATTTGATGGATAGGACAATAAATACAATTGATTCGAATTTTTAATATTTTAAATACAATAAATTTTTGTATAAAGATAATACAAGCAATATAAGAATGTGAAAGGCAAGTTATGACCACAAAACAGATATCACAAATAATCTCTACAATGAAAATATGCAAATGTATGCCGCATAAAGGAAGGCCATTAACATGTAAATTATGTAAATAACTTAGACACGAGCTTTCTGTGTTTAATTCAGAAAAAAAAAGTAAATAGATAACAAAATATTTGATTATACAAATTTTCTTTCATGTAAAATACTTACCAGAAAAGGTAAATCGTATATAATTTTTTATTTTATTTAAGAATAAAAATAAAGTCAATAAATTACGAAAGTAAAGATACACACTTTTAGTATTAACTAAATTAATAGATAAATTATAAATAAATATTTTGAGAAATTTTGTATTAATGTTGCGGGCTCTTCACAAATAGCATGGTGCGCATTCTTTTATCAATTATCATCTAAGTTCGTGTTAAACTGATATCATAATTTTTTCTTGCCTGAATTCCTGGATAATGATGAATTTATGTTAATCACACAGAATAGTATAGTGCAATAAAATCCTTATTTCAATTTTTATCTTTCATTTAAATTCTTTTAGATTCGTTCATTACAACTTGATTAAATATAATGTGTACCCATTACATTATACCACTATTTAATAAACAAGGAATGCTTACCATTGCAAATGGCAAAGTGGTTGTTTATAAAACAGTCCAATCCTAGTACGTTTTTCAGCGCATCAAATATAGTTTATTATTTTTAGCACATTAAATGTAAAACCTCTTTTTTTTTTTGTTAGTATGCTCACGCTTATGGTTAGTATGCTTATTATTCTTTGCTTATATTCTTATCGTAGACTGCTCAGGATTCCTCCTCTTCAGCCCTGGTCATTCCATTGTTGTTGATGTTGCGCTGTTTTTGTAATTGTGTGGTTGACAATCATGAATGTATTATTTTTGGTGTAAAAAAAAAGAAAATGAATTATTGTTGGTGTGTTATTGGTGTAAAAAAAGGATTAATATCAGTTTCAATATTTAGGTTTGGGTTTGCGTGTGGTTAAGTGTATATGGTGAAGTGTGATTGATCCGTTAGCCGGTGTCCTTGCGTGGTCGTTATCCAGTTGACGGAGGGATGCGGAGTGCATATGGGGTATTGTCGAGGGCCTCTTCTATCTCCTCTGGGATGTCGTCCAATAATTGGGTTAGGATCGCGGGAGGGTGTTTAAATTTGTGCTTGGGTTTTTTGCGCGGGAATTTGGGAGGTTGGTAGATGTAGGAAGTTGTGAGGATTTCTTTGGTTGGGATGGTGTCGCCGAAAATTCTTTTGTGTGTAAAGTTTTTCTGGAGTGTTTGGATTCTGTGTGTGATTGATGGTATGTTTGCGTGTTGTGTTGTGAGGTCGCTGGGGTACCTGAAGGGTAGCCCGTGTATACGTCTGAAGATTCGGCGTTCACAGGATGCTATAGCGGAAAGGTGGTTAGGGTTTATGTTTGTGTAAATTGGTGCTCGGAAATCCATAACAGGGCGGATGTAAGTTTTGTATGTGTGTTGGAGTGTTTTGGGGTGGCAACCTCTGATTCGACCCCGGAGGGCGCCCAGTAGGTTTGCACGGTTTCTAATTCTGTTTAGTGTTCTCCTGACATCGGGGAGCCAATTGAGTGTTCTCGTGAATAGGATGCCTAGATATGTAACTTGGTCTTGAAGGGGGATTCTCTCTTGGTTTATGGTGATCGAGACATTTCTGGAGGATAGGTTTGGGAATTTATCTTCGGCGTAGTAGCGTGGTGGAAAAGGATGGCTTGGGTTTTGGAGGGGTTAATAGAGACTCTCCACCGGTTGGCCCAGTTGGAAAAGTTCTGAAGGGTTTTGGAGGGTTGGAGGCCGTTTCGCTGTTCCGATTAACCGACCAGAAGGCGGTGTCATCTGCAAACTGCGCGACGACTACTCCGGGTTGGGTGACTTGAGGGATGTCTGAAGCGAAGATGGTGTAAAGGATGGGGGCTAAGGCAGAACCTTGCGGAACGCCCGCTGAGGGTTGGAAAGGATCTGAGAGGTTTTTCCCTACTTTCACCCTGACCGATCGATTGGTCAGGTAGGAAAGCAGGAGTTTGGAGAAGATTTCGGGAATGTTCAGGTTTCGGATTTTTTAAGGAGGTGGGTGCCAGACCCTGTCAAATGCTTGCTTAATATCCAAGAACACAGCCAGATTGCATTGCTTGTGGTTGAATGCTCTGTAGAGTTTCAAAAGGGTTTACCTGATATGGAACAGTTTGATGGGGAAAAAACCTGTCTTAATAATAATTGACGATCTAATGCGCGAAACTAACGGCTCTGTGTTTGATATTTTTACAAAGGGCTGTCATCATCGAAATCTAAGAAGATGATTATTCTACCGATGGACTTTATACAGCGCTTACAGGCACCAGATGTTACACAAAACAACATTTTAACGCAGCTGGGTAACGATATGGATAAAGTTTTAAAAACTAAAATGACCGACCATGACAAATGGCAGCAGTACAACCAAGTTCTTCAAAGGTATCTCACTTTTCCAATCAGTTACGTCTGCCCACCAGTATAACAATCAGCAGTGACGCTGTTGCTGATGATATTAGAGATTTACCGCAACGCAAAGGTCTGACAGACAACGAGATAGTATCAACGCTTCCGCCTTCATATAAGAGAAAAGGGGCGAATTTGTTACGTATACTGAATACGAGCAGCGATGTTTTTTGGGATAAAAGGGGTACTGTCACAATAAAAGGCAAGAACATACCACATTCCAACATTATCGATCTGGTTCACGAGACGTTAAGAAAACGAAGAACCACGAACCCGCGCGGTTGGCGTCAGTTTGCATTAAAGAGATAAATATACCACGAGAGTTTATCGTAAATACGCAAAAGTATGATGTTTCTGTATCACCCAGCGTTGAACGGACCCTCACAACTATAGGTGAGAATTACGATGCTGATAGTGAAGCGCGGGAAAGACCGAGAAGAATCTCTCAAAGAAGAAGAAGAAGACTTTCACTAGATTGGGATTCGTGGCGGCCATAACATGGATGCTGTATACTATGATCCCTCTCACTCAGCAGGGTTCGCTGGTATAACACCTTTAACTAATTCTGCAAAGGGTAGATATGGTGAAGTAAAAAACTGGCTACAGGCACAGGAGGCTTATACGGTACATGAACCAGTCAGAAAAAAGTTTCCACGAAATAAATATAATGTGAGTAACCTTTACGAGTTGTGGCAAGCGGATCTTTGTGATATGCGAACTTTAAGTAAACACAATAGCGGATACAACTACATACTAACGGTAATTGATGTATTTAGCAAGAGGGCATGGGCGAGAGCACTTAAAACGAAGACTGCCTCATCGGTAATTGAAGCATTCGCGAATATTCTTAAGGATTGCGACAATACTCCGGCAAATCTACAGACGGATAAAGGCAAAGAGTTTGTGGCGAGCAGTGTACAAAACTTTTCAAGAAACAAAATATCAATTTCTATGTATAACCCTGATGTAAAAGCATCTGTAGTTGAAAGATTTAATAAAACATTGAAAACAAAGATGTGGCGTTATTTCACTTCCAAAAATTCCTACAGGTATATTGATGTACTCGAAAGACTTGTGACTGCTACAACAATAGCCCTCATTCAAGTATAAAGATGGCCCCCGGCTGTAAACGATAAAACATTTTGGAAGTGTGGAATAACCTGACACGAAAGGTTTAGGTCCAGTACGCCATCCTAAATATAAAGTCGGTGAGCATGTCAGAATCGCCAGAACTAAGTACACCTTTGAGAAGGGATATGAAACGAATTGGAGCGAGGAAGTTTTTACAATTTGTGCGGCGATAAAAAGAAGACCACCAGTTTATCGAACAATCGATCTTAATAACTATCCTGTTGAGGGCACCTTTTACGAAGAAGAATTGCAAGTTGTTACGGTTGATAAAGATACTCTATTCAAAGTCGATAAGATTCTAGCAGAGAAGGGCCGTGGGTGAAATAAACAATACCTGGTCAAGTGGCGTGGATACAGTACCAAATTTAATAGCTGGGTGTTAGCTTCGCAGTTGAGAGATATATAAAAATGAAGTTTTATCTTACCTTATTGAGTAATAGCTCTATGACGTATTTTCCAGGTAATATGACGTCAAGTTTTATTACGCAACTGCCAAAACGAATAAGACTAACGGGCTCGTGGGTTGTAGGAATATCGGAAATTCAGTACCCATGTTCTTTTGCTGCTGTAAGTGCAACAGATAATTTAATTTATTATAGAACAGAGCCACCTGGCGAGAACGTGTTAGAAACGATATTAAAAAAGGCCGCAGAATATTTTCAACTCGGGAACGAGAAGATCATTTATATTGAAGATGGCTGGTACGTGATACGATTCGCTTCGGGAAATTACGCCAGCATAGAAGAAATTATCAGCGAGCTAAATAATCATGTACTAATAAGTAAATTGCTACCAATCGAATATCATAATCTAACTAAGCGCGTCACTATGAAATTAAAAACTCAGCTCTCGCTATTCGAATTCTCACAACGTCTAGCCTTACAATTGGGTTATCGACCGTATCAGAACATAGCCATGCAACCAATACCCCCTCACCCCGTTAGTATATGGATAGGATTACCAACCCAGATGTTTGTTTATTGCGACATCGTTGAACCGCAAATTGTGGGTGATGTTTTATCTCCACTTATGCGTATAATAAATATTACTTCAGAAAACTATGCTTACGGGAGTCATAAAGATGTGGCTTTTTGAAAACATCGATATTAATATAAAAACAAATACGGGTGCAGCAATTCCCTTATCTGCCATATTACATGAATCAGGCCGGTAACGATATCGGCTCTATCTACAGAGGTGCGCCGTATCAACGTGGTGATGGAATAGGGAGCTGGTTAGGTGGTATATTTAGAAGTATAATACCGTTATTTAAGTCTGGCGCAAAGGCTATTGGAAAAGAAGCTCTTAGAACGGCTGCTAATATTCTTAGTGATGTCATAGAGGATCGACCTATTAAGGATTCGTTTCAAGAAAGATTTCACGAGGCAGGTAGAAACTTTAAGCGTAAAGCCGACGAGAATATTGATAAAATGATGGAGGGTTCGGGTTATAAAAGAGTACGTCTGACTGATAATAATCAGTGTCCACTGAGAGCTGTTGCTAAAAAGATATATACGACGATATATTTTCGAGATAATGGCCTTTCTACATGCCCAATCGTGTGAATGCGTCAAGTCCGAATTGGATTTGTTCGCTTTACCATCGACGCAGACAAGTAACGAGAGTGGTGAATGGATATTTTACAAGCCCTTATCAGCTCTGAGTGATGACGTCCCAATAGAATTTGTAGTCCCCGGAAATGGAAACGATTATATAGATTTAAGTCAGACCATGTTGTACATTACAGCTAAAGTTCTAAAGCATGATGATACAGCACTTACAGACGCTGATGTTGTAGCACCGGTAAACAATTGGATGCATTCGCTTTTCTCACAGGTGGAGGTTTACTTAAATCAGAAGATGGTGTCACAACCAAACAACACCTACGCCTACCGTTCATATATCGAAACGCTGCTAAATTATGGAAAGGATGCCAAGAGTTCACATCTAGGATGTACCTTATGGCACAATGATACAGCTGGACAGATGAATGCATTGGGGAACGCTAATAACGGTTTCTCGAAACGTCAAGCACTTGCGGCTACCGGGAAACTGATAGAGATGATTGGTCACGTGCACTCGGATTTGTTTAATCAAGAAAAGTTTCTCATAAGTGGTGTTGAGTTAAAGACTAAATTTGTACGATCAAGAGATACCTTTAGCCTCGCTTCAAATTACAAGACGCGAATTATAGACGCTAGTTTACTGGTGAGACGTATGCGAATCAATCCAACTATTCTAATTGCGCACGATAAAGCTTTAGAAGCAACAGCCGCAAAATACCCTGTTACAAGGACCGACGTAAAAGTGTTAACTATACCTGAAGGCATACAGCGAAAATCACTGGATAATGTTTTCCTGGGTCAGTTACCTAAACGATGCATCGTAGGGTTTGTAGCAAATAAAGCCTTCAACGGTGATTACCCTCAAATCCGTTCAATTTTCATCACAGCAATATTAACTACATGTCGTTATATATTGACGGACAACAAATTCATTCGAAGGCCTTACAACCACACTTTACAGCTAATGGTTTATATGTAAGAGCGTACCACACCTTATTCTCTGGTACGGGTATTCGTTTTTTGAATGAAGGTAACGATATATCGAGAAGTGATTACCCCAACGGCTACTGTTTAATGGCCTTTGACCTAACACCTGACTTGTCTGCAAACGCTAGCACGCACTGGAATTTAGTTAGAAACGGCTCCCTTCGGCTGGAAGTCGGGTTTGAAGAAGCGCTCACCGTAACCGTTAACCGTTTGGTATACGCAGAATTCGATAACGTGATCGAGATCGATCGATAATGTCGTTGTGGATTTTAGCTGTTAAAAGTGGTAGCTCTAACCTGCAAGCTTCAGTGTACAGCAGCAGCCGATAGAAGATGGACGCATACTTGGACGTACAAGGGTTAAGTGGTGTTAACAACGAATTCATACCGAAAGAAATTGCCGTGGTTACAGATCACGGTCGTTTATCGTTGATGCTAATAAAGCCACCTCGAGGCTACTTTATATCAGGATCCATATCACGACAGATAAAATTTATGGAGGATAATTATCATGGGCTGAAATGGTGGTGGGGTCATGTACATTACAACAATTTCCGTGAGGAGTTGATGAGAATGCCCATTTAACAAAATTCACGTTAAGGGCCGTGAAAAACAACAGTTTTTAAGGTTTCTTAACAAACCAATAGTAAACCTGGAGGAGACTGATTGCCCGTCGATTAAACAGTTGAAAAAGGAAGCAAAAGTATATAACTGTTTAAACCATAACATCACTGATCCTATGTGTGCACTGGAAAACGCTTTACAACTGCAAGACTGGACGTATCCCAATTCCAAAGATGTATGCGGTACAAGTGTTGAGATGCTTGAAATCGATCCCCAGCGACAAGAAGAATGTCTTTCGGCTTGTATGTGCTTCTAATCAACTACCGAGACACGCACCTCGACCGTGTGCAATTATCGTAAACACGGATCCTGCAAACAAACCAGGTCAGCATTAGACCGCTATCTACATTGACGTGAATGGTAACGGAGAGTATTTTGATTTCTTTGGACGAGCACCACAAGGATATCATTTACGTTTCCTAGAGAAGAATTCCAGATGCTTCGTATACAATAAAACAATACTACAAGACTACCATGCGGATGTGTGTGGACTTTATACCTTAATGTTTCTATATTTTAGATTACATAATTTACCTATGTTTGATTTTGTAAAAAACTATTTTAGTACATGTTTAATTGTAAATGACGGGATAATCAGATTATTGTTTACCATTCTATTCTGATAAATAAAGAGATTTTTTAGTACCTTACTTTTTTTAATCAGGAATTGCGTGATACCTACTGTTTTTTCTTTCTTTCTTTTCAATTCAGCAAGTGTGTTTTTAAAAATCGTGTTATAAAATTTATGATTTAGTATTTTTTAAAAGAAATTATGTTAACCATTTATATTGGTAATCAATTTTTAGACTATTAAAAACAGAGTTATATGATTACACGGTAATTAGCTAGAAGTAAAAACATGAACAGTGATTTCTTACTACATACTGTTGTGAAATTTAAAACACGTAATTATTACATTCCAAACTCTTAATATGGTTTTTTTTTATAAAGCAATTTGTGTGTCCGTATGTATGTACAATATGAATATTTTTCAAACCGATTTGTTAATTATTTTAAGAGAAAGGTAAATACGAGTTGCAGTAAGTGTGATAAAGATATTAAGGTTGTTTGTATATTTACACTCTAAAAATTAATTATGGGATATCAATAGCTAGTTTTTACATCAGCGTAGAAAGTTGTTTTTTTAATTTGATTAGACAAGCAACACAAAGCAGTGACTATCACTCGTGAATCAGTACCTTAAAAACGTTCTTTAAGTACAGAGTTGGTAAGTGTGCTGTTAACCCTTTATTTATTTACAGATTTTTAATTACAGTTATAAAACACATCTAAGCTATACGTAACAAGTTTCTTTAAAAAAAAATATTAAGGCGTACAACATTTTAACGATCGGATGGATGTTAAACATATTTCAATGCAGGTAAAACAATCAGTTTTTAATATTCGTTTTAGAAGACAATATTGTAATAACTGTTATGTAATTAATTAACTTAATAAAAAATTTTGTTTCATTAGACCCGAATGTCAGTTTTTTTTTATAACTCACGGGGGATTTTTTAATTATGATATTTACAATAAAAATAGGTGTTCTATAATTAAATTTTACTTTCATTCAAATTCCCCCACGCAAGATCAATCCTTACCACAACTGCTGTCTTACAAGAACCTCCTTATTAGAACCATGTTCTCGTGTAGGTAAAATATCATCCAATAGCATTTGACCATTTTAAAGCAATAGGATCAATAATTTTAATAATAATACCTTATTAATTATGCAATTTTCAACATTGTATGCGTGTGCGTTTGCCTAACCTCCAGGGGCACTGCTCTTAATATAGCCAGAAGAACCTTAATTAGATGACCATCAAAAATAACCCTAAGACCAACTCCAAGTCCAGCCCCAGATCCAAGACCAAACCCCCAAGACCAGCTCCAGGTCCAGCCCCAAGACCAAACCCTAAGGCTTATCCCAAGATCAGCTCCAGCCCCCAGCCCCAAGGCCTACATCTGCCCCTCACGTGAGCAAGTACAGAAAGGCTCAATAGGGTTGACCCTCGAAAAGAAACCATAGGGTAGAAAATACGCGTCCTATACGTGAGCTGTCATAAAATAGGGGTGAAAAAACACGTCCTACACGTGGTTGTGTAAAAAATAATTAGGGTTGAAAATTCCAGCAGGGGTGGAAAATATGGCCTCTCACGTGGGCATATAAAAAAGTGAAAGGGGGCTTGTGACGTAAAAAAAGTGGAGGGGATAGTGTCGGTCTACTACTTACCTATTTCCTTATTAAATCTTAAAACTGCATTGTCCAATTGAGTAGTTAGTGGGGATTCATGTGTTGTCTTAATTACCTGTTTCCTTATTAGGTTTTAAAATTGCGTTGTAAGTACCATAAAACTAATTGTTGTAGGTATGATTACAAAAGTACCCTACTCATTATTTAATTAACTGTGAATATATGAAAATGTAAACCTTCACATTTAAAACACCGATTAAATATTTTTCTTTTTCGGTTTTTTTTATTTTTTATTTTATTTAATTAAATGTGAATATATGAAAATGTAAACCTTCACATTTAAAACAGATTAAATATTTTTCTTTTGTTTTTTTCATAGTGTATTTGTACATTAAGTTATACAATTTAAACGTTTCGATAACACTTACAGTTATCTTCATCAGTAGTAATAATATCTTTCAAAATTGTTAAAGATGTTGAAACAATTTTTGAAATTTCACAAAATTGTTAAAGATGGAACAATTTTTAAAATTTCACAAAATTGTTTCAATATCTTTAACAGTTTTGTACGATATTAGGGTGACCCATAAAAATGTCGTTTTTTTAGAGTTTCTTATTGAGCCCTTCTGCTCCTATCTATAAAACATTTTATATGTTAATGTTATTCAATATTAAAAGCTAATCAAGCAGACGAGTGTCCCCGTCAATTTTCTTCTGACTAACTAGCAATAAACGTCAAGATGCCTGACGAAAAATTTTGATACTGTTGCGGCATTACTGGAAACAAAACATTCCTGCAACCGCCGCAGTTAAAAAAATATGCAAAGTCGAAGGGGAAGAAATACATTCGTACGGCGCAGCGCTGGTTTCGAAAATTTTCTGACTGAGATGTAAGTCTGAAGAGAAAACATGGTTCTGGTTGGCCCAACTCGTCAAGTAACGCTGAACTTCGAGATGTTGAAGCAAATCCATAGACAAGTATGTTATCCGTAAATTGTCAGCAGAACTTGGGTATTCCAAAAAAACTGTTAGGCGCCATTTGCATCAACTTCAAAAAGCCAATAGACGCTGTAGAGAAATTCCTCACGACTTGACGCCAGCAATGGCAGAAAGGGCGAGTTCAGGTTTGTGATCAACTGCTTTCCAATCCTTGGGATGAACGTTTCTTTAAACGGATCGTTACTTGCGATGAAAAGTGGATTTTCTTCAATAATTCTAACACATAAAATGAGTGGATTACTGTTGGACAACCTGGTTTGCCGGTTTCTAAACGAGAAAGGTTCCAAGGGAAGGTTATGCTTTGCGTATGGTGGAATTTTGAAGGGGTTATTCACTTTGAGTTGGTTCCTGATGGGCAGACGATTGATGCTAACCTTTACAGTCAACAGTTGGATAGGATGCATGATGCTCTAAGTCGGCGTTACCCTCGATTGGTGAACAGAGGACAGGCAGACCTTATACCGCAGATGAAGCTCAACAAAAAATTAGGGTATTGGGTTTGGAGATTCTTCCTCATCCAACTTATATCCCGGGCCTTGCGCCTTCCGATTATCACTTATTCCGATCGATGGCGCTCTGCCTTTGTGGACGGAATTTTTCAAGTATTGGAGAAGTTGAAGCTGCATGCCCAGAATTCTTTAATTCCAAAGATGCTACATAGTACCGTCGTGGCATTGAAAACCTTGCAGAAAGATTAGTGAATAAAAGTTTTCATTTTTTATTTTATCATTAAATAACGTTTTTTTTAAGGGCCATCCTAATATTATTACTAGTGACGAATATAACTGTGTTATCCAAACGTTTACATTGTATAACCTAAATATTCAAATACACTATAAAAAAAAAAAAAGATAAGTATTTTAAAATGTAAATATAAATTTCCCACCCCATTATATAGGGATGATAAGGGAGAAAAACTACAACCAGATATAGCAAAAAATGAAATTGATAAGCGTTTATATAACGCCAAAATAGAGCAGAGCAAGGAAGAGGTTACACCAGTTTACATCAGTAAAACATACATCATATAATGAGCGGCATAAATTGCTTGACATTAGCTTGCTTCCGAAAAAACGAGAAGATATAGAGGTTCCAGAGTTTACAAAAGAGTATAGCGTTATTGACGATGGTATGGAAGACAAAAATTTTGTATTGACAGAGGACGGAGGTCACTTATTGGTTGACGGTTCTTACTTCCCATCCGACGGGACGTTTAAAAGCTGCAGTATCACTCTTTTACCAATTATCCAGAATTCACGTTGATATTTGTAGTACAGAAGAAAGAACAGATGTCAGTCCTGCTACCTGTGAGTTTGCCTCACATACTACTGTAGAAAAGGTTTTCCGACTACATTTAGCTAATGATAATAATTTTCATTTTAAACGAGCTATTTGACGTAAAGTACAAGATTTAGGTCTAACAAGCTTACTCAAGGAAAACGAGGAAGTAAGGAACCACATAAGGAGGTGTGCTGCATTAGCTCATCTACCAGAAGATAAAGTTCGATGTCTTTGTATAATAGAAAATTTCCCTACCGACGAAGCCCTTGTTAAATTCAACTATTATTTTATTGATCACTGAATTGATAATTCTCGTCGAATATGGATTTGCCATGGAGACCGTCATTGGACTACAAATTCTGAAGAAGGATGGCATAACAGAGACAAATGAAATAATAGCGTCATTCTACAAAAGAGTGTGTGAATGAGTACTCCTAAAAGAGCAAAAACGTGTTGTGAATTAGATAGGCGGTTAAAATATACTGTGAAAGGAATATTTACTTTAGATTTCAGTTCATTTTTAATTAAATAAATATATATATATATATATATATATATATATATATATATATATATATATATATATATATATATATATATACAGGGTATCCTAATGATTTGGGGTGGAAGGTTACGCCTACACTGTTGAAAAAAAAATCTTATAACACTTTTGTGTAAAAGAATTTTTGGGATTTGTTTTTCCCGATGTGATTTCGCAGATCGCGTCGCATTTTGTAATATTATTATGAAATAATAAAATTTGTACTTCATTGTGTTCTTTAATTCCACTTTAGATTTTATATTTATGCTGTTCTACGAGTAAATAATTATTAAGCGTTGCTCTTTTATCGTCCAAAATGTTGTTTTGTGTCACAAAACCTATAGCTACACAGTTTTATTATAATTAGCAATGTTTCATTTTTGTTTTTACGTGAATTATGACATTGTCTTAATTTATTTTGTAGGTCCTCTTGTCGCAAATTCAAAAAAAGTAACAAAATTTTACAATTTTCATCTTTTTCACTAAATAATTCAAAAACACTTAGCAATAGGTAATAGGTGCGTATCTACTGAAAGCTGGTAAAAAATGCTATATTCAAATCTGTAATAAAATGCAGGGTGTGCCATTTAAAAAAAGAGATAAATAACATTGAGCAAAATGGACCATCCTGTATATGTAGAAAAAAGAGTCTGCAATCTGAATGTAGAAGTTAAAACTGTATATACAAAAATATTTTTACAAGATGCCCTTCGTTGTTGACTACAATAATCTATGAAAAGATTTTTTTAAATTAACAGTACACGCGTAATCTTCTACCCCCAAATCGTTGGGACACCCAGTATATATATATATATATATATATATATATATATATATATATATATATATATATATATATATTGAGATGGTTAGAATTAAGCATAATAAAGGAGCTACAGTTTATTGAGATTGTATTTCTTTATAGTAGGCAAGTTAAATAAAATTGAGGAAGTATACAGTTCGTTTTGAAAGAAAAAATAGTATACGAGTGCAAAAATATGGTTTTGATGTAACAAAACAGGCTTTGTGGGGTATGCACAAGGTTGTTATATTCATAAAAGCAATAAGCTATACCAGTAGCATGTGAGAAAGGTCAACACGATGCATATTAGTGTGTACGATTAGTTTCGTGTAACATATTTAAGTAATCTAACATTTTAATCAATGAATTTAAGCATTTTAAACACATAACAGATATTGATCACATGAAGTATGATAATTATAATATGTAGAAGATGTATAGTATTAGGTACAATGCATAAACTCTATGAGCTATAAAAAAGGGTTATGGTACGAACACAGTATATTAATAATTCACAGACAAAGTGTTTAAAACGAGCATAAGAAGTGGCAGTGACTTAGAAACATAACTAAGAACATGAACAATATTTGTGCAGTGTGATATGTAATATGTAATTACAAATTTTATACAACAATTGACAAAATGGTTAAATATGAAAATGTGAAATGACAAAATTAAGAACTATGGAGTATAAATAGACAGTATTTGTGTTAGAGACAGATATAAGAACACATTTTATGAACATTTCAAGTGTTATAGACGTTGAATACACAAATTGAAAGTAAATTTATATTAAGTTAGGTTAAGTACTATATTTAAGAATTTTACAAAATTATAGGTTTTATAGGATAAGTTTAGGATAAATTATAAAATCATATAATACTAGGTTTCCCTCATTTCCACAAGGAAATTAACAATAAACATGTAATCTAAACATAAAATTAGAAAAGTTGGGTTAACTACCAAAAATATAGATACGAAAGTGGAAATTTTGTTAAAACTAAATAAAATGGGTTCAAATAGATGTATTCTGATAGTTTTTTTATGTGGAATTTGAATATGTAATTAGTTTAGGTGTAAAATGTAAAATTTTTTAGATATTAGTAAATTTAGATTTTAAGTTGTCAAAATGTAAATCGTGGAAGCGAAGTAGGGTTTGTGAGGTGTCTTTATGCGGAAAGTTGCCCTGATTCCAAATTTGTATTTAAAAAGCAAATCCGATTTGATTTAAAAAAGATATAGCATAATTTATGTTTTAGTTAATTTAACAGTTTTGTTTAGACCAATCAGATGCTAGAACCTTTGGTGTGTAATGTAGAAAAAAAATTGAAAATTTGGTATCTAGGAGAAAAGTATAAAAGGAATTGCTCCTGGTTTCTCACTCTCTTGTCTCTTGTGCTAACTCTTGCTTTTGAAAATTTTTGTGACTAACAAGTCATAGTGTTAGTGTTGTTTATGTTAACATGTAAGTTACAATTTTCGTTAACATTATCGGATTTGAAACGCGATCAACGTAGAGTTGAGATATCAGAAACGATTGTATTAACCTATAACAAAATTTAAAACTAAGGTTACCGATTATATTTGTCGATAAAATTGTAATTGTTTCGTTTTCAAAATCGTGTGCAAACGTCGTGTGATGCATTTTTTTTATGTCAATAAAATCCTTCAGTTATTTTGGATTTGATGTTTATTTTGTTGAAAGTGATTAAGATTATAAAATAAATTTCACTTCATAACGGCATCTAAAATAAAAGGGCAAGTAAATATAAAAATCTATGTAAAATTAAAATGCAAAGATAAATCCGAAAAATTATTAAATATTTAAAACAACATTTAAATACACAAATAAATTGAAGTGCTTGTCTGAAAGTATTGAGCATTTTAAGTACATCGTATTTACCACAAGGAAGAGTATTCAGCAGTAAGAAATTATGGAATATGAAGCAGCATACTTGGAACAGCAAGGCAGTATCATCGATTTATGGAAAGAAGTCTACGTCCAATGTTTTAATGTGGAACAACCTAACGTGACCATTATTTGGAATTTGGAACAACAAATTTCTCTATCATAACCTTATTGCATTGCTAATTTCTTTTGATGTCCTGTATTTATTGTTTTTTTTGTTGATAATGTATAAATGTTTGTGCGACTACATGTATCAATATCTGAAAAGTAAATGAATCGGTGTAATTATAAAATTAATAATTTTACTTCAAACAAAATTAAAATTGTACTTACTAATTTTAGATCCTTTGGTGAAATTTTTGACAGGCTCCATTTAATTCAGTTAGTAAGGACGCAACGCATGCGTAGTTTGCGCAAATTTCAACAAAGTCTGTTTCACATTGAAACTACTAATTACAAAATACAATTTAATTATTTATATGAATATTCCGAGGTGTAAAATAGAAATTTCCTTTGATTAAACGAAAAAGATTTTGATAACATTTACATATTTTTTTATAATTTAAAAGGATTAAAGTTTATTTATTTTATTTTTCCAACAATAAATTTAATAGCAATTGAACACTATCCCAAAGAGATACTGAGTTAGTTCGAGCAATTGTTAAGTAAATGATAAATTATATTAAAACCCTATCTCCAAAGATTGATTTAAAGATTAAATATAATTTTAGCGCAATACATCACAATATATATATATATATATATATATATATATATATATATATATATATATATATATATATATTATATATTATATATATATATATATATATATATATATATATATATATATATATACATAAGTGTATTCATGCATGTATTGCTATATTCGTTAATATTGAAGATAGAATGTCGGTTAAATGGGAAAGTCAAGTAAAGTCAGATTTAAAGTAACTTTTTTTGTTTTTGATATTAATTGACGAAAACAAAATTGTGCATTTTCTACTACCCCTGTAGCTCTTTTATTTGAAGTCTGACAACATTTTGATTTGTACATTATTATGACACTTTTAAAAGACAATTTTAAAAAGTACCAAAATGTATCTACAGTCATTTGTTTTGAAATACATACACTAACTATTGTTTTCATATGGACGCCATCTTGGATTTTTACATTATCGAATAGTATTTTTATCACCTTTTCAGCGATGTATCACATGATAACGAGAATTTACTTCAACTATCAAAATTTAAACCCTTGCTAATGTATCTGTTTTACTTACAAAATTTAATACATTTCTAACTTTTGTTTTTGGACGCTATTTGGATTTTTACATTATCGAATAGTGGATTTTAACACCTTTTCAACAATGTATTACATGATATGAAAATTTACTTTCAGCAACCAAGCATTTAAACAAAATAAAATATGAAGCCATGGATAATAATTGCAATGACTGACAAGAAGATGGCATAATTTATTTTTTCGCGTAAATTATTCGCAATCTGTGTTAAGTACTTGGAAAAATAATTGTTCTTGTTGTCATTGTTAGTGTTTATTATTGTTGTTATTCTGTTATTCGTTTGTGTTGTTTTTATTGTTTGTTCCTGTTGTTATTATTGTTAATATTTATTCCTGTTTTGTATCTTGGTGCAAGATTTTTTGAAGTATGGCGTTAAGATGTTCCAATGAAGAGAAACTAGATATGCTTGAAATCTATTTCAAAGCAAATAGAAATGCAGATAATGCAATAAGAAATTATGAAGAAATATTTCCCGATCGGGTTCAACTGAATAAAAGACATTTCAGGACTTTAGTGATGAATTTATTATCATATGGCAGTTTTGAGAAGGAAAGACCTAACAAGTATGTTAAAGATAATGAAGGTAATAATAATGCTGTTCTAAATTTTGTTGGTGAAAACGAAGCATCTTCGGTTAGAAAAATGGCCGATGTATTACACATTCCGAAATCCTCCGTCCATGACATTTTAAAAAAAAATAAATTTCATCCATTCAAACCAATTATTACACAAGCGTTACGAGAAGGTGATTTTGAGAGACGAATGGCATTTTCACGGTGGTACATTCAAAAATCTGGGGAAGGTCCTCAATTCTCGTCCAACGTTTTATGGACGGATGAAACCAGATTTACAAATTACGGAATTTTTAATAGGCACAATACGCACTTCTGGAGTGTGGAAAATCCCCATAAAGTTTGTGACAGGAAATTTCAAACCAGATTTGGTTTCAATGTATGGTGCGGAATTATAGGTATAAACAAAATTTTCTTAAAAAGTTTATTTTAAATGTATCATTTTAGGAAATAACTTGTTTGGACCATTTATTTTCAATTATAATTTAAACGGAGTCCGATAATCATACCTGCTCTGAGAAACATCAATCCAAATTTAGAAAATATTTGGTTTATGCAAGACGGCTGTCCAGAACAAAATTCAGCAGACGTTAAACAATATTTGCAAAGAGTATTTAATAATAAATTAATTTCCAATAATGGGAACATTTATGGCCTGCCAGGTCTGACTTGAACCCACTAGATTTTTATTTATGGGGTCATACAAAACAGGTGTACTATTTCGACACTCCAGAAAATTTTGACATTTTAGAAAATAGAGTAAGACATGTACCAAATTCTGTAAATAGAAATACGTTAGTTAGGTTACACATTCAGTGTTAAATCGTTGTAGAAAATGTGTGGAGTGTAGAGGGGACATATCGAGCATGTTTTATGATAGTTACTATTATCGGTTTTGTTTTATTTTAGTTATTAGAAATTACAATAATTAGGAATCTAATTGTATAAGTTTTTCATTTATTAATCCATGGTCTCAAGGCCTACTATTTCAATTTTATATTTTTAAATTTTGATAGTTGGAAGTAAATTCTCGTATCATGTGATACATCGCTGAAAAGGTGATAAAAATACTATTCGATAATGTAAAAATCCAAGATGGCGTCCATATGAAAAACAACAGTTAGTGCATGTATTTCAAAACAAATGACTGTAGATAAATTTAGTACTTTTTAAAATTGTCTTTTAAAAGTGTCATAATAATGTACAAATCAAAATGTTGTCAGACTTCAAATAAAAGAGCTACAGGGGTAGTAGAAAATGCACAATTTTGTTTTCTTCAATTATTACAAAACAAAAAAGTTACTTCAAATCTGACTTTACCATTATGATAGCCATAAAATTCTCTAAAACTTTCCCCATTTAACCGACATTCTATCTTCAATATTAACGAATATAGCAATACATGCATGCTGAATCTCGGACACACTATATATATATATATATATATATATATATATATATATATATACTGGGTGTCCGGATAAATACAGGGCTGTACTTCGACAATGCTAGGGCCTAGAGGTTTGGGAAAAAATCCTTATAAGTAAAATGGGCAAGAGAAGTAGCTGGAAATTCGTAATTTGACCGCTAGGGGGCGTAACTACTATGAAGAAACATAAAATTCACGCTATCTTGGAAAGTTAGACCATGAGCTATAACTTTCAAAACATCATTTGACAGCTTGGGTAATACCGCACCATTTTGCTTTACGACATTTTTTCGTACATATCATAATAAGGGAGGGGGTAGCCAAAGAATTTGTCAATATTTGCATTTTAATATCGCCTGAACCTTTCAACCGATTTGAATATTTTTGATCTCATTTGAAAGAGTATTTTATGCTCTTTTAATTGAAAATTTTTGGTAAACTGTTTAGTTTAAAGTAAATAAACTAGAGGATGTTATCTGCAGTGTTTACGCATTTTTGTAATTTTCGGAAAAAAGTTAAATGGAAAGGTACTACTTTCTAGAAAGACAAAATAAAAATAGCTAAATTTTAGTTAAAACCGCATCACGATATCTCCAACCGATCTTGATTTACATGAGAAAATGTCAAAAATTGGAGTGCTTTAATCAGATTATCAGTTATAGCTATATTTATTACCATTAACGCCCGAAAGGGAACAGTTTGCGGGAACGCACGAAAGGGTCTTAGATCGATTTTCGGCACGTTAAGGATCCCTTAATAAATCCCCTACCCGATGATACAGAAATTTTTTCAGCTATTATAAAGCGTTTTTCTCCAGAGATCCAAAATAAATTAAAAAAGCAATCGTTGACTGTTATTGACAGAAACTGGACAATAAAAAGAATATAATTCCACAATTTCCTTTTTATAATTATTTATTTCTCTACGCGTTTCAATACAACATGTATCATTATCAAGAGAAAATATATAAGTAACATAGTAAACAAATAGTTATCGTAACAAATCATTAAGGTAAATAATCAATCTTGATGGATATTATAACTCTATATTTAAAATATCTGTTAAAGAAATGTTTTGTTCATTAAACGTATTTTCTGTTTATGTTTATAAATTTCGAATGCTTCCAAAACGTCCAATTTGTCTTTTTTATAAAAAAACTAAGAATTTAACGTTGTTTTGTGAAGTCAAACTACGATTATTTACTATTAAATGTTTATTTAGCAAAATTTGATTTGTCTATGTGTTTATATTTGTAACATCTAGAATGTTCTTTTTATCTAATATCAAAGTTTCTACGTATTTGTTCAATATAAATAGAATTACAGAATGTGCAGTTCAATTTATAAATACTCGACTTCAAAAAGTTGTTCAGTTTCGGCATTCAGTAAACATTGCTATTACTTTTGAAAGCTGTTTTGTACTTCTTGTTCTTTTGTAATATGCTACTTTTTCTATTTTTCCAAAATATGAAATTGACATGTATTTATTTTCTTTGTGTTAAACTGGGTAAACGTTTTTGATAGATAATTTGAACTTTTCATTTTTAGCTAAAGTGCCGATTATATTTGAAATGTAACCATTGCTTGTGCAATTTGTTTTATAGTTGATATTCCTTTATCCAAATCTATTTGGTTTAAAACTAATGATATTGCTCTATGTACTAAGGATCTATATGCATTTAACTGTGTTTTATGGTGACATTAATCGTTTGTATGTGTAGGACTACTGATAATAATACATGTATTTATAAACTTAATATTCATGAAGTGGATTACGAGCAGACCTGCAGTCTTCCGTCTTCCGTCTTCCGTCTTCCGTCTTCCGTCTTCCGTCTTCCGTCTTCCGTCTTCCGTCTTCCGTCTTCCGTCTTCCGTCTTCCGTCTTCCGTCTTCCATCTTCCGTCTTTCGGCTTCCGTCTTCCGTCTTTTGTCTTCCGCCTTCCGTCTTCCGTCTTCCGTCTTCCGTCTTCCGTCTTACGTCTTACGTCTTCCGTCTTCTGTCTTCCGTCTTCCGTTTTCTGTCTTTTGCAGTCATCTACGAGCCTACGAACCTGAGTGAACAGTTTGTTTGGTTCGGTTCGAGGTTTGGTTGGTCAGTAATTGTCTTATTTGGATCGGGATTAGGTTCAGTATGAAAGTTCTGCTGTTCCCCAAGACTTTCTAATGCAATGACGCCATAAATCAATTAAGGCATTATAAATTGTAAGACTGGAAAGTAATATACAGGGTTTCCCAACGACCCGTCGATTTTTGTTCTTATGGTGAGCTTTTTGTACAGCCAGGCCAACTCGATATGTCCATCCCCCCCCCACCCCTAGCAACTCCAACTTTAAAACTTCAAATATAACTACCCACATCATTTTAAAGCTCTTTTCATTGCGAGTACAGTGATGCATCGTTTTTAGAAGTCGATTGAGATTTGAGAGAATTATTAACGAAAAACGAAAAGTTCACAAACCAACGTACGCGTTGTAATTTATACTCAAATGCCCTTTTCCTTTTAAGTTTTTGATGTACCACACACGACCTAATCACCTATTTTTAATGATGTACCAATTTACAAAAAAGTCACAAAAAAAGCTGAAGCAAAACAAAGAAAAGTTCATACGAATTCAAACATTATCTCTTTTTAAAATAACAAAACGTCACTGTCACAAAAAAGTCAATGTTTTTTGCTTGTGACCACGGCACCGTTAGTTTCAGCCTGTTGTTGAAAGTGTAAACGTGTTTTTGAAATGGTTTATTCTATCGCGGAAAGGGAAGAAATTGTTGCAATTTATTATCGAAACCATGATTGCGCTTAAGCTACAGCACGAATTTTCAATGCGAATCATCCAGGAATAAACGTAACCCACCAGTACGTTAAACAACTGATGGACAAGTTCGTTGTAACGGGTTCGGTTTTAAACAAGAAACGTGAAGTAATTGTTCCAGTTCGAAATGAAGCAGTTGCAGTGTCAGTTTTGGGCCACGTACAGATGGACAATAAGCAGTCCATTAAAGCTGTCTCAAACTTCTGGGGTATTCCGTTCCAGTGTTCATCGAATTTTGAAAAAGTACAATTTTCATCCATTTAAGATAATGCATGAAGATGATTTTGATCGTCGTAACCAATTAGGCGAATACTTTAGTGAACAACTTCTATTGAACTGAAATCTTATCTACAATACATGTTTCTCCGTTTATGTTAAATGGCGAAGTGAATAGACACAATTGTCGTTACTAGAGTGATACTAATCCTCAGTTAACCTGGGAATTTCATACCCACACTCCTGAAAAATTGAATGTTTGGGTAGGAATTTGGGCCACCATATTGTCGGACCATTTTTCATTGAAGGTAATCTCAATGGAAACACCTATTTAGAATTATTGGATGATACAATTAATCCTACGATAACAAAGTTGTTGGATAGTGACGACAATTTAATAGAAAATGAAATAACTTTCCAACAAAATGGAGCGACCCCCCCCCCCCACCCATTATGCTGTTGCTGTGCAGCAATTTTTGAACTTTTTCCTGTGGGGCCATTTAAAATCACGAGTGTACGCCACGCAGCCTGAAACACTAGAAGTGCTACCTCAGAGAATTGTAGAAGAATGCCGATTAATAACAGCGTATGTCTTGAGTAATGTTCGAACAGAATTTGAAAAAGGCTGCATTATTGTATACAAGTTAACGGTGATCATTTTGAGCAATACATTAAACAGATCTTGTTTATTATTTGCTGAAGCTTTTTTATTTGTGACTTTTTTGTAAATTGATCGACACATCATTAAAAGTAGGTGGTGAGGTTGTGTGTAGTACTAAAAAAAACTTAAAAGAAGCAGGGCATTTGCGTATAAATTACGACGCGTACGTTGGTTTGTGAACTTTTCGTTTTTCGCTAATAATTCTGTCAAATCTCAACCGATTTCCAAAAACTATGCATCACTGTATTCGCAATGAAAAGGGCTTTAAAATAATGTGAAATAAGTGTGGTAGTTGCATTTGAAATTTTAAAGTTGGGGTTGCTAGGTGTGGGGAGGAGATGAACATTTCGAGGCTTGGCTGTAAAAAAGCTCCTCCCAAGAACAAAAATCGACGGGTCTCTGCGAATTTAGAAACATTTTTCGGTTTTCTGGTTTATGGGTGAATTTGACAGACTAATTAATTTTTTAAAAATTGTTAATCATTGCTGAGGATAACTGTAAAAGTATAAATATTATCGAAACTTTTAATTTTGTACAGTCATCTTATCACTACTCCCCAGTGGAGTATTAGAATTAAGCCCTTCAAAATGAAGCAATTGCTGGGATCTCAATGAGGTTATCTGCATAGATGTGAACAAAATTACTTGTAAAGGAGAACCTGTAGTGTGTGTTAAGAAGGATCGATACCGATCCCTGTACAACTAATGCATGCTAGAAGGGTATATATGGACAATGACAAGAAATAAGTCATCCCCTGTAGTTCGATAGATTAGTGGGATAATAAATTGTCTCAAAACGCCACTAATCTACAACTGAGTTTAACTTAAATACTGCAATTTTCCGAAAGTAGTGCCAAAAAGTCAAACTCTGGGGGCTTGTTTACATCCGCTTACAGAAGATTTCTAACGGACTTTGACCGTTTCCGTAACAACGGAAGTTAAGTAGGTAAATACTCTCTCGACATCGTGGATGGATGATCTCGACGTGATGGCTTTACTTGGTGACAGGATGTGGACATGTGTTGAATCAGTGATTTGATGCATATCATGTGGTCCACTATAGAGGCACCTTGGTAATTAAAAATGTTGGATTAGCGTTTCTTATACTGAACAATGGCGAAGTGTAATATTGTCCCAAACCCGGATACCGTTTTCGTTGGTACTGGAATGTGATCCATCAGGTCACTAAGAAAGACTTCCTTAAGGCTAAAAGCGCATCATTACTACGGCATATCCAGGATGCTGCAAGCGGGGCAAAAGAAGATAAGTAACAGTAAAGGAATCTTTAATGATGAGGCAGTACTACTTGAACTATTGTGGGAGCTAAATTGAAGGAATTTTTGTAGGACCGAATTAAGCGTACTTGGTTGTTAAGTTTGGCTCTGTGATGTCCATGACTTGTATGTTATTAGAGGTCCACCATACTTGAAAATGAAGAAGCCCTGTTAGCTGATTATTTGCGACAGTGTTCAAGACTGCATCATGGTTTACCACTCAAAGAGTCTCGTGAATTTGCGTACGAATTTGCAGTAGCCAACAACAAGGTTTTTCCAATAGGTTGGACAGAAAACAAAAGCACAGGCAGAGATTGGTTCACTTCCTTTATGAAGAAGAATAAGATTTTATCCTTACGAACGCCAGAGGCGACTTCATTGGCAAGAGCAATGGGCTTCAATAAAGTTGTCGTCGAGAAATTCTACAACAACCTAGAAGAAATTTTAGAAAAACGCAGCTTAGGTCCTGCGCAGATCTATAATATGGATGAAACAGGTTTGACAACTGTCCAACGACCCATAAAAATTGTAGGGGAAAAGGGTACAAAACAGATTGGACAAATTACATCCGCCGAAAGAGGTTTTCTCGTAACTGTCTGTTGCGCTATCAATGCAGTTGGAAATGCCATTCCGTCATTTATGATCTTCCCAAGAGTTCATTTTAAACAGCACATGATTAAAGGTGCACCTCCAGGAACTGGAGGTCGAGCCACCTCTTCAGGGTGGATTTCAAGTGAAACGTTCATTGAATGGATGGAACATTTTATCCGCTTCAGAAAACCAACTAAGGAACTGCCAATACTTCTAATTACGGACAATCACGAATCCCATATATCCTACGCTGTAGTAAAACTAGCTAAAGAACACCATTATGCTTTACAAAAACGCAGCTTAGGTCCTGCGCAGTTCTATAATATGGATGAAATAGGTTTGACAACTGTCCAACGATCCATAAAAATTGTAGGGGAAAAGGGTACAAAACAGATTGGACAAATTACATCGACCGAAAGAGGTTGTCTCGTAACTGAGTGTTGTGCTATCAATGCAATTTGGAATGCCATTCCGCCATTTATGATCTTCCCAAGAGTTCATTTTAAACAGCACATGATTAAAGGTGCACCTCCAGGAACTGAAGATCGAGCCATCTCTTCACGGTGGATTTCAAGTGAAACGTTCATTGAATGGATGGAATATTTTATCCGCTTCAGCAAACCAACTACAGAACTGCCAATTCTTCTACTTATGGACAATCACGAAGCCCATATATCCTACGCACACCAGTCGCCGTTTGCAGCCGTTGGATAGGTGCTTATATGGACCATTTAAACGGTATTACAATAATAGCTGCAGATCTTGGCTTCTAGCTAATCCCGGTAAATGGATTAGTATTTATGAAATCGCTGAAATATTTGGTGAGCCTACCCGCTGACATTCACAGCAAAAAATATAATTTCTGGTCTCAAAATAACTGGAATTTTTCCATTTAATCGCCATGTCTTTGGTGATCACGAGTTTTCGGCCGCTTCCATCACTGATACTGATAATCCAATAGTAGAGGCTAGTCAAGATACTATACCCTCAGGTACACCAGTACGTGTACCAAGCACCAGTCATGATGTATCAAGCACGAATCATGATGTATCAAGCACCGCTCATGATATACCAAACACCACTCATGATGTACCAAGCACCAGTCATGATGTACCAAGATTAAATCAAGCATTTTTGATTGGTGAATCAAACACCAGTCAAGGAAGCACCAGTAAAGAATCTGACCATGAACGTGAGTGTAAAACTCCTACAGATGCCATAATGAAGGCTGTTGTAACGCCAGCCATGATTAGGCCTTACCCAAAATGTTCAGATTTGCCCATAAACAGTCAAAATAGAAAGAAAAAGACTACGTCAATTTTGACAGACACTCCACATGTTAAACAACTTGAAGTAGACTTTGATAGAAAAAATAAATCACAAGTTGAAAAAACAAAACGGGCAATAATTCTGGATGACACAGTCAAAATAACTAAGAGAAAGAGAATGAAAAACACTGTCAACGACAGTAGCAGTGAAAGTGCAGGAGCTATGGAATTTATCGACTAAGAAGATGACATAGATCCCGAAGACGAACACAATGATTTATATTTAGAAACAATTGATGCAGGTAGTTCTATATTAGTGAAGTCTGCAGGAAAAAAGAATATAAAACATTTCGTTGGAAAAGTGTTGACGATCCGAGGCACTGATGAGTTTGTTGTCAAATTTTTTAGACAAAAACTAAATAATTTTGTTTTTCCACCTCTTGAGGACGTAGCAGTTGTCGAAAAGTCCAACATTGTTTGTCACCTAAAGAAACCCATGCATTCTGTTGGAACCAGCCGTACTCAAAATATGTTTACTTTTGACATTAACTTGTCAAATTTCATCATGGGATTAGGCTTGGTCATCAATAACTGGAAAACCTGATTCTCTTGTTCCAGAAATGTATTTTTGTAAACATGAATGTGTTTTGTATCTACCTTTTGATTAAAGTAGCAATACCCTCCACATGAAATTCATTTATTTTTATTATTTGAGCAGTGACCAGTGAACCCCACCAACGGGACCAGTGTACCCCGATTTGGGGGCACACCGGTCATATTTTCTAAGAAATATATATTCTCTTATCATATGTAGTAGGTTTGATTCAGTGAAGTGGTATTCTAGAAAATAAGTACCAATACATGATACTCTGCGCCAGCAGTTACAAAACTGGGAAAATGCTTAGTTTCTTAAAAAAAAAATTAAAAATGAAAAAAGTGACCACTGTGCCCCGCTATCCCCTAATCTATGAAATGGTAAAGCACCACAGTGTTATACTACCACCGTGCTATTGGGAAATAAACCCCATAGGAATAGCTGTAAGTCTATGTAAAAAGAAATTCAGTGACACAAAAAAACTCATTCAAAATATTGTCAAGTACGAGTATCATACTTTAGAACATTGAAAAAAATGTATAAAACATGTAAAAGAACCCCCATTATGGTAAGGTAATGTTTTGGTGTTTCCAACCGTTTAATACCACTCTCTACACTACATATATGTAGTTTTTTTTTATGATTGTGGACCTGAACAGGCTATCGTGCTAAATCACTCAGGAACACTTAGGAGGATAGATAGAGGAATAATGAATTGCCAATAGATGCCTATGAACAGCTACCTTAAATTTTCTCATATCATAAGTGAAAGGAAAACAGGAACTACGGAGATCATTCCAGAGTTTAGAAGCCGTGTAGAAAAATGTGGATTGCGCTCGTTTGGTACGAGTGGTGGAGATTTGTACTACATACTGATGATGTGAATGAGCGAACCGAGTGTTTCTCGCAAAGATAGCCCGAGATGGTATCAAAGAATATAATTCAACACAATAGTCGTTGTAATAACGATAATACAAAGAAAGAACTGAAACCATCCTTCTATGCTCAAGGGACTGTATGTGAGAAGTTAAGGACGGGTCATTTATAAGCCTAATCGCTCTCTTTTGAATACGATCAACGATATCGAGCGTATTGGAGCACTAACCCAGAGGTGAGAATTATATTCCAGATGAGGCCGAATTTGGGCCTTATACAGCAGAAGGAGTTGTCGAGAGGTAAAGTACTGCTTAGATCTGTACAAAAGCCTATTTTACGAGCAGCTGTTTTGGTAGCTGACAGAAGATGGTCAACCCATGAGAGATTTGAAGATACAGTCATACCCAACAGCGTAATAGGGTCTGAAAACTTAAGAATTGAGCCATTCATACTTACAACAGGAAGTGATCGATCTTTTTTGGCGGACATAAGGCAACACTGAGTTTTGTTAGCATTAAATTTAACTAGATTATTGCTTCCCCATTCGAGAATACGTTGAATGTCTTTGTTGATTGAATTTGCCATTTCAGCTTTAATTTCTTGATTTGACATAGTAGGTGGATTATCACCATGAGTAGACTGAGGTGAACTACAGTGAAGAATGCTATCGTCAGCAAGGCAATGGGTGGGGTTAGTTGTTGAAGAAATCAGGTCATTTATGTATAGCAGAAAAAGTGTAGGCGCTATAACGGATCTCTGTGGTACGCCCGCGTTATTGCTAACTTCTTTTGAAAAAAAGCCATCAACTACGACACGTATTCGTCTTTTATCAAGGAAACTAGAAACCCAGTTGATGAGCGTGTCATTTAACCCAAACGAGGTGAGTTTGGCAAGTAAACACTTATGCCAAACTTGGTCAAATGCCTTTGAGATATCTGAAGCGACTACAATTGTTTTACCGGACTGCTCTACTATATTGTTCCAAACCGGGGTCACATATGAAAGAAGATCGCCTGTTGAACGACTTTGCCTAAACCCATATTGGTGGTCACTAAGGAGTTTGTTAGTTTCAAGGAACGTGAGCAGTTGCTGATTGATGGCCTTTTCCATGATTTTAGACAAAATGGAAGTGATGGCAATTGGTCGGTAGTTTGAGGGATCGATCTTATCGCCTTTTTGGGAATAGGTTGAACATTTGCTAACTTCCATGATGAAGGGAATTCCCAGAAGACATAGAGATCGTATAGAGCTTAGATAGGACTGGTACTAGTTCGGGGAACATTTCTTTAAGACAATAGCTGGGATACCGTCTGGGCCAGTCGCCTTATTGAGATCAAGCCTACTGATGATCGATTCCAAGAGCTTGTACCGAAAATGAATTGGTTTCATAGCGTATGAAGAAAGAGTTGACTAGGGGCACATCTTTTCCAGAATCATTGAGACACGAGTTTGATGCAAACAAATCCACAAAAACGTTAGCTTTGTCTACAGAATCAGCAACTACCGATCCGTCAATAGATGTCAGAATGAAGATGTTCCAAAGTTTTACTAATGGCTTTAGCTAAAGACCAAAATTTACGACTGCCTAAAGGAGATGTAGCTAGTTCATTGCATTTTCGTTGTTCGAACAACTTTTTAGTTTTAGTGATGACACTTTTGCAGATATTTCTAGCACCAACGTATTCTACATGACTGTCAACCGATTTATTAGATTTCCATTTAATGTAACATTTATTTTTAAAGATATTGCATCAGCACAAGCCTTATTGAACCAGGGTTGGGAACGTGAATGACCTATACGGTACTGTTTTTGGGAATGTATAACTCCATTCCCATGAGGATGACTTCAGATACTGAAAGAGCGATGTCCGAAGAGGACGACTTAAAACAATATTCACGCCATGGAAAGGTTGCAAAGAAATCCTGTCTCCATCGAGCTTAAAACACCACAAGGTTCTATCGGTTTTGCGAACAACAGTGGAATTAGGTTTAGAAATGATTTTATTAGACAATGGTCGGAAAGACCTAAAGGCGAAAGAACGGTATTATAAACAAGAGGGTTTGATGTAAGAAAGAGATCTAGAAGATGTGAGTATGGTAGGGTTATCAGGGATTCTTGTGGGTTCAGAAATCATTTGTGTGAGATCACATGAAATAGCAAATGTTTCTGCACTATGACCAGCAGGATTTGTAGTAGATGAAAATTGAAGCCAATTAGAGTTATGAACATTGAAATCGCCTACAAATGAGATATCGCAAGATGGAAACTGAGACAGGACTAAGGTAATCGAAGAAGTCTTGAAAGTTGCTGTCATTAGGGACCTATAAATGCAACAGTAGAATTTCACAAAATTAGGACCAGAATGTTTAAACCAAATCACGTCAAAATTTTTTATTTTCTAAGGAAGAAACCCTCTTGCAAGCAATTGTCCTTGATGTAGGCACATACGCCTCCTTTATATCGAAAGTTAGAGTGAAGGTGGTATTGAGGAAATTGCAAGTCGGGTGACTCAGCTTTCAGGAGACTTGTGTTTCAGATAGAAACAAAATATCAGGTTGTAATTGTTCAAGATGTGGATAGCATTAAGATTAGACCTGATACCGCGGATGTTGCAGTAGTGAATCAGAAAGTTGATACTTTCGATGAACGAGGTCATACCTGCCCTCCCGGACATCCAAATGGGGCAGGATTTACGTCCGGAATTTATAACCCTAGAAACCACATCCTATTTTTAATTTGGGACTTTTAATCCGATAGGAAGACAGTGAAGGCGAGAAGGAAGAATAGTTAAGGATGATGGAAAAGGTAACCGGCAGCCCTTACCGAGCTCAGGAAATCGGAGACCCAATATTAAGGAGCCGATGGAAAGGGTGGTGATACCTCCCCGGCTGGCATGAAGTATACACGCCTACCACCTTACAATAGTATACTCTACTTTTAAAATATTTTTGAACTTTTGCGTGTGAAAATGGTAAAAGTACAACTAATGAATAGATTTCCGACTAATTGTAATATTCAAAAATAAGGAGAAAGTTATGAATGTTAATGTTAATTATTTCGTGTTTAAATATCCATAATTACCATATCATGATCATATTTATTTTTAACATCATTGAATTTCCATAAATGAATGTTATATTTACATATATATGCAAGTGCATTTAAATATAGCTTGAATCTAATCATTGCATAAAAACTAATGTAAAAGTGTAAATGCATTAGAAAATACCGGTATAATATCTACAGATGAAGAAATTCTACAGTCCTTTACATTTTAATTTCATAAATCGAACTTTAATGTTTGACATTAATTTATTATTGCTTTAATTTTATAACGTTTAATTGCAGTTCTAAAACTGTCCATGATTTTCTAGATTTACGTGGGCTGATGCATACAACGGTTACCATTACGTCATAATTAATACAGAAGTGTCGTAAATCGGCGTTAGAGAGTCTTACGAAAGTCATTGATGAGGTTCAATCGCACGTTCAGCTAGAAGGTTTTGAAATTATTATAATTTTATGAATGAATTCAAAATAGTGTGGGTGTTTACATTCACTATTCTGGTAGAAAACGTAATAGCATTTTTATGCGTGCACGAAATATCAGTAGGACGACACTATATTTAATTTTTATAAGCATTCTGATGAAATTTTTTTTTTTTGTTAACTTCAATTAAATATTTATAAATAAGAAGATAACATAAATAAAGAAACGCTTAAGTGAATTTGCACCACGTTTTCAATTTATTAACTCGTGATTCACCCCATTAATGCTTACTGCTATAATATTCGTTGTCTACATTAATTGGATGGCAATTTTTCAATTTTTACGTGACTAATTGTAAGTTATTATCATCGCAAATTCATTCTATCTTGTTATGCATCACAAAGTCAAGTCTTTAATTTGCATAGTTGTAAATATGAAATACATATGTAGACGTCGCTACCAGTTTGATATACTGGGTCATAAATATGAATTATTTTAAATTTGATATTTATTCCAGTTAAGGGTTATTTTGCCATATAAAGCATTCTTTATTATACTAATGTTACCATGAATTATTTTACATAGTACTAATTATAGAAAAATTTTAATGGCTCGCTGTGAATAAGTGGTCTTTAATCACACTTCTTTGAATTTTTTTTTTGTTTCAAGCTTTATTAATCATACGACTTGCTAATCAATATACTATACGAATTTATAATTGTACTGTGTTGTAATCCGGAACTTGCAGAAATTCTTATAAAACGTAAATTCTTCTACGAAACAAAATAAATTCTTTTTCTGAATATAAACATTTCCATTTCGTTGCGTAACTTTTTTTCTAAAAATAGTAGCGTTATTTGGAATTTATAAAAGGATAAAAATTTAACAGACATGAATGATTAAGTTTGTAATTTATCTTAGTATAAAATTATCAATGAAGCATTTTCCATTGAATAAACAAAAAAACTATAATATTTATGTATAAGAAACCACAACTTAATGAATACGAAATAATTTTTTGGCAAGTTCGTTTCTTAGGTTGCAGTGGACACGTTTACAGTCAGGTTCAAAACCCGAATAACCTGTGAGTATGGCTAGTAGTGTCCAAAAGTACCTTATCCTCAAAAGTGTAATTTGAAATTACTCTCAATAATTAAAAAACTATAAAGAGAGTAATTTTGAACTTACTCGCAATGATGCAAATTAAAAAAAAAAGCTAATAAATGTATCTTGACTTTACTGGCAATAATGTTATTCTTATTCAAATTATTTACTTGTAACACATTTACTTTCCTTGCAATTTTTAAAACATTAGAATTTATTTACAAGCCTAATATTGAATTACTCGCAAAACCCAAACCTGATAAAAAAATAATGGACCGTCTAGTGATAGGCTCCGCTGTGTTAATTGAATGTGTTACTTTCGTTTTAACTATTTTAAATGTCATCGTACACATTTTGAATTTGTTCCTAACTTTCAGTATATTTCTTTCACAATCTTCCATTACCTTTTTATATCTCGAAGTTTTTTTAAATGACAGTTTATTTCTCCAACGGAATTTCTAAAATGGGAAGTTTGAGATGTAGTGGCGCGTTTCACGCTGTCAAATACAATTTTATTTCCGTTATGTTTGAGGTTAAAGATGGTTCTCGTGAATGAAAGAAAAAGGTTTTGAATGTTCCTTGTTTTGTAACTTCATCACTTAATGTGAGATTGATCAAAGCTTAATTAATTAATGGAGTTTTTACTTTGTCTTCTATTAATACATTTCGAAGGAGATATCATTAATTCACGTGGACTAGGTATACCATGCTTTTTATCTAAAGACATTACTAAATTCTGATCTTTTTTAGCTTAAAGAAACTATGCCTAATGACTATAATTCATTATAATTGGTAAAGCGGTTTCGAAAACCAATACCTTCGTATTTCATCAAAGACGAATACTGATTTTTGTACTGTTACGCAAATGTTAATAAGCAACTTACATTCCTACATTCCCTTATGCGAATACTATTAAGTAGTTTATACTTTATTCTTTTTCTACAACCTGATTAATTCAGGGTAAGTTTTGGATGACAACCGGGGTTAATCTGTTTACTTAACTGTTTGATACCGCAGTGAAGCCAATATACTTCGCGCTATGTTCCTCGTATCTACGGAAGTTATTTTAAGCTAAGTGTTAAAATTTATTTCTTTCTACATTCATGTTGATAACTATAAATGGGTTTTTACATGATAAAACTGCGTTATATTCACGATCTCAATGTTTTTCTTATCTTTAGGTTTTACTTAACTTTTGTCTTGTCTTGCCAAGACAAAATATGTATTTTGTTAACTAAAAATTAGGACATGTAGTTACTGACAAATGAATTAGCGCAGCTATATGTCAAAGATTTTGTACATTTCATATCGGTAAGGTGTGTGGCCTACCGGTATTAGTTACGATATATATTATATATATATATTATATGTATTTTCTCTTTAATCAATATGTAACTTGGCTTAAAAACAGCTTCACTTTAACAATTATTAGTTTATAAATTTACTACTGAACATTGGTTTACTTTTTCTAATTTGATCAATAGCTATAGAGTAAATAACACTACTTATTTCTTCATTTGGGACTTCGAAGGAAATTATATATATTTACCTAGTCATTGACTATTGATTAATTTTTGTCTATTTGATCATCTTCAACAATAAATACAACTATTCAGTTTGAATTGCGTTTTACTCGATAAGTGTGTGTTTTACTTTCTTAAGTACATTATATATATATATATATATATATATATATATATATATATATATATATATATATATATATATATAGTGTGTGTGTGTGTGTGTGTGTGTATGTGTTCACAGCTTCACTTCACATGTTTGACGATGTGAGTGAATGCATTAGAAACTACAGCATCCCTTTCTCAGATTAGACATTGATCTAAAGATCTCTCTGCATTTAAAACCAATAAGAATGGGTTAGTTTATCAGCTAAAGCCGTGGGCAACAAGTTTTTAGTAACGAAATCTGAGTTAAGATGGAATAGAGACTTCCTTAATGGCAACAATTAAACTGAAGTTTGTCTTACCACGTTTGTCCACGCACAGGAGAAAATATTAGTAAACAATCAACAATGCCAAATCATACCAGCGATGAGGGGATTCTGTACGGTTTGACTCGGTTCTTTAAACATATTTCAACTTAATAAGCATGCTTGCGAGATGCCTTTTGGGAATTAAATTCTATGCGATTTCAATATGTCGTGATAACCAAATAGTAACTTCTTGCGATGTAATGACCAATTTTCAATAGGTTACCCCAGCTTGTTGCTTGTTGCTTGTTGCGAGCCTTAATCTACATTTAAATACCTACTTATACTTCAATATAATCTTTTAATTAATCACCTAATCACCAAATCTTAACGCGTGAAGGGGATTGAACTCAGCACGGTGGCGATTATTTATTGATATGTTTGTTTACACGTACACTTCGCGGATTAAACTGAAAACGGGGTGATTATTTATTCGATCGAAGTTTGTTTACAAGATCACCTTAACATTGTGAAAAACTTACAATAAAACCAACACAAAGCACAAACTCGTAATTTTACTTTTTACTAAAACGGAAACGATAATATATTTATGGCCACAACGGCTACAATGATGGTTTATAACTAAGCAATAGAACGTATCCGGTACGACCCAATCGAACCTTTAACCCAAACTAATTGTTTACTACCAAATCCACCCCGTTTTCAAAAGTTATAAAAAAAGACAAAAAATATTACGTGGGAATATTTTCATATTTATTATTAATGTTTAGAATAATTCATTGGTCCGTAGCAAAACTTGTATGTCTTGAATATGAAAAACGTTTCGATAACACTTAGAGTTATAGTCCTCAGTAGTAATAAAGTCTCTCAGTTATTTAAGATGTTGAAACAAACAAATAAATAAAAGATTTTATTATTAATGAGGACGATAACTGCAAGTGTCATCGAAACATTAAGATTTGTGTAAAACATGAATACAAAAATGCAACATTGAAAATCCAAAAAAGATATGTATTTTAAATTATGTCTTGAATTTCAAACTAACAAAGAAATCCGTCTTTTGATTTGCCGTATGTTCCAATGTAATTAATTACCAACCGGCGATATTTTACCCAATTTCGTACGTATAACAATTTTCACGGTCTTTTTGATAAGATAATTTCGAGTCCCATAGAAGAAAACATGTTTTACTTTCTTTGCCTTTCAACCCTTAATTAGACACATTTAAATCTTAGTTACATAAAATGCATAAAATAAAAAATAACAAAAACATGGAATTACCACCTATTGACAAGACATTAAAACCCATTAAATATCTTTTATTTCGCGGCAACAACTGCGATTTTCTGTTTGTATTACAGTAATACAGGTTTCTCGGTCCGATACCTACAAGCTCCTACCTAAACATGGGGTTCTTACCTAAATTTAGCAGTTCAAATCTCGATTAAGCTGAGATTTCACTTCTGTACTGAAGTATGGCGTTCAAATCCAGCTTAAGATAGGGGATTATTATTTCGGTACTGATTAATACGTGGGCATGATTCATGCTCTAAGGGTTCACAACTCATGTAACGCAAGCCTTCGCTTCTGTACTAAAATAGGTGAATCATATCTCAGAAAACTGCGTCTCCGTTAAATAGGGAAATAAGAGAACACTAAGGTAGTGGGGCTTGTCCTAAGTTGTTTGTTTCTAGGCTAGGTGCGTCTCCACTACGAGACTAAGCTATGCGATTTATGTCTTGAAGAAGGTAATGGCTGCGTTTCTCAATCAAGCGTGTTTCGACTAAAAGATGCATATGCGTGTCAGATAAATTTCTTCTATTATTTTATTTTATTTTATTTGTCAAATAAGTCTGAACTAAAAGCTTTTTGTCTTTAGTAAAGTGGGAGTAGTTGAGGTCCCACTGCAAAACTGATCAGAACAATGACATCCACCACTTCCCCTGATGACCAACTCCCAAACTGTCCTCCCGTGAAGATCAGGTATATCATCATTCTATGAGAGCAACGTCCTATTCTGAAGAACACGTTAAAGAAAAGTTAACAACAAATAAAGTTTATTTGCAGGCTATATCTTGTATCGCTATGACTTTTAAGGGGAAATTTTATTTTGAGAGAGCAAATAAAAGAAATGTCATATAATTGACTTATACAAATGTTAAAGGGGATGTAATCAGTTTTCAACAAATTTTATAGCAACCTTTAGCTTTACTTCAACCTTTATATAGATTTTTTTGCCCCATTCAAGTCGGTATCATACTCAGTTTCGTTCCTTATCTCCTCCAAATTCTTCTTGTTCATTATAATTTGAACAATTCATATTCAATGTAAATTATAACTACATTATAACCGTCTATAAAGGTGCTAGCCTGGGTACATAGTAATTATTTTGATCTTATTCAATACATCGTACAATTGCCAACGTTATGATACAGAATTAGCCACGTTTCTTTCAACGAAGATTAAGAAGTTACATTACAAATTGTCTTCAAAAGTGGAGTATGTATCATTACAGTTGAGCACCCATCGCTTGGGGTACGAATGACCAACGAGTCATTACAATTTGTCTCCCAATGTGTTGGCATAGATTTGCGGTTTCATTACAATATGACTCCCAATGTGGTCAGAGGTTAAGCTAAGTCTTAACTTTAAGCAGTTCCATTACATGTGCTGCAATTATAAACACACAAAAAACAAATTAAAATTAACATGAGACTACTTGTTTCCAAAACAAGAATGTCACTAAACCTTAACTTAACTGCGTTTAATATACAAAATATCGATATGAAAGGTTTCGTACCCATCAAAAATTCAATAAACTACGTTAATTTGCGATAGTAAGTAGGTACTATAAAATTTTAAAATCAGCAAAGTAATCAATTTTATAAAACAGTTCCGTAGTCAACAAATAAAAAACTAAACAGCAAAAAGCAGTTGATGTTCGGATAATCTATAAACTGCATTACCTTAGTAGAATGGTCAACTCTCGCTTTTAGGGAGCGAACAACCCTTCTACCATTCATTCCTACATAATCTTTGCAACATCTCAACGAATGAAAATATGGTGTCCACAAACCGCACTGGTATAAATAGGGCGCATATATATATATATATATATATATATATATATATATATATATATATATATATATATATATATATATATATATATATATATATATATATATATATATATATATATATATATATTGATATTAACAAATTTACAGTTAACCCATGAGGAATTTCTCAATGTTTTCACTATCAGAAACAGCGTTGCTTCTGGCTGAATTTATATCAATTTGTGGCTTTGAACCGGTGGAAACGGTGCATCGAGGTAAGTTTGAATCCTTTTGTTGTGCTAACATCTTTGCCACTTCAATTTTATTTTGCAGTGAAGTTTCGACATAGCTTTCAGCAACACCTGAAGTAAATACATTAAAAATGAAGTAAACTACCTGAAGATTTCCATCCCCCAAGCGTTTTATTGTTAATAATTCACTGCCAGAATTGGCTGTATGTGTGGCACGAAAACAATGGCCTGCAAAAAGTTTAGGATTTGGTAATTCCAGAAAGACAGCAATTATTTAGGCACTTTTCTCTCTTCGCTCAGTACATGGTATAGAATTCAAAATAATCCAGTAGCCATGGAAAATTTGACGTTTTACTTGTTGTAACAATCGAAATTATCGGGTGTGTTCCTTGAGAGATTAAGTCGATTTCGGTATTGTTTTTGATTGCAATCTTTTTGCTTTTGTGTTCTTGTTTGTATTTTGAGGCTGCGATTGTGCCTAGAGTGCGGTAACGTGAAAATTATCGACAATTGAGTGAATTCGACAGGTCGCATTATTGGCTTACGTGAAGGTGGTTTTTCATTCAGAAATATTGCTTATCGTCTTAACCGTAATCAATCCTCTGTAGTACGGTGTTATCACGCATGAGAAGGTCAAGAACGTCGTATAAGAGGAAGTGGACGGCCAGGACAGACAAATGTGGTCCAGGACCGCCATCTTCGATTAATGGCATTAAGAGACCGATTCTCGAGTAGAAGATCAATAGCCGATTAATGGTTTGGAAACAAACGACGTCCTGTAACCCTTCGTACAGTTTACCGTCGAATTAGAGCTTTTGGCTTGCAGCACTAGCGCCACATCTTGTGCTTCCGCTGACGGCTCGTTATCGACAGCAACGTTTGGAGTGGTGTACCTTGCTACTGGATTGGGTCGTGGAATGGCATACGGTGGTTTTGAGTGATGAATCCCGATTTTGCTTGGGAATGCACGATGGTCGCGTGAGGGTCAGACGTAGACGTGGAGAACGTCGCAATGTGCAGTTTTCTGTTGAGCGGCATGTGCACCAGACTGTGGGCGTTACGATATGGGCTGCTATTGTTTGTGGAAGCAGTTCCCAGTTGGTATTCACACAAGGTAATATGAATACCCACCGATATGTTGATGAAGTGGTAGAATCCCACATCCTTCCATTCCTCCAGGAGCTGGAGAACCCGATTTTCCAACAGGATAATGCCCGTCCCCACATTGAAAGGCATTTTATGGAGCGCTTCGAAGATGTTAACGTCAATGTCTTGCCGTGGTCACCTAGATCTCCCGACCTTTCGCCCATCGAACATGTGTGGGACATGATGGGTAGAAGACTCAAGCAGTTAGCCAATCCTCCATAGCCACTAGAAACACTCCGGCATGATTTACAGATTGCCTGGAATGCAATACCTCACGAAGAAATTCACCCGCTGTTGGAATTCATACCAAGAAGGGCGCGGGAGTATGAAACTAATAGGGGTGGTTCAACACACTATTAATAAAAAATGCTTTTAATTTTTTGTATAATCTAATTTCTATTTTTTTTTTTGCTATTGTTTTAGTAACTTAGCAAAAAAAAAAGTAGTAATAATAATATTATTGACAAGACATTTTATTATTAATAAAAATCAGCAAAATTATGGAATTTGAAGTTATTTCAAGTTAATTTTGATGAAGTGTGTTGATTACATTAGTTCAACCATTTCATTTGGTCCTGCGCACCGGATTTGTTTATTTTAGACAAATTTTATGTTTTCTGGTCATTCAAGTGGACATTGAGGAAGCAAGCATACAAGAATTCACAGATACACTAGTTATAATTGAACAATGGAAGAAGCTATATTTCTTCACAAGTCATTTGGATGGAAATCTTTTATGCATTTAATGTGTTGAGGTGCGTTGTAACATTTTATAATTACATTTGATTGATTTTGAGTCGAAAATATCTAAATTACTTATTAAAATTTGTTAAATACGCTTGTTGTATTTAAAGACATTCATTTCAGGATTCCTTGTGCAAACTTTGTTTTTACATTTAAAGAGAGTTATCGAGGCTAAAGCGTTTTTTTTAAATCATTAATTTATAGTTTAATTTATTTTTTAAAACAATTCGATGGCTCCAAATAAATCAAAAGATTTCAAGTTATTGATGTGTAGAGCTAGTAACATTTTAGAACAAGTTAGTAATTTTAACGAATTTGTTAGTTAATTCAATGACGAAATATTACTAACAGGGTTACAGCAATTAAAATTTGAATTCGAGTTATTCAAGCCAACCTTAAATGAATATAAATCAGTTTCAGAGCAGATATCCCTTTATGGAGATGAGATGCACAATATTCCATCGTTTTCGCAATTTTACAAAGATTTCGTGTCTATTTCAGTGACAGTTCAGTCTTTAATTGACAAATCTGATCAAAAAATTAAATCATTGTCAAACGAAAGTTTAATTAGTACGCGTTCTATTGCGAATAAAAATAAGGAAAATTTTAAGCTTCCTACCATAAATCTTCCGAGTTTCTCCGGAGAATATCAGGATTGTAGAGCATTTTTCGAATCCTTTCAAGCTTTAGTAGATTCTAATGAAAACTTATCCCAAATTGAAAAATTCTTATATTTAAAAGATTGTTTGAAAGGTCTTGCTTTGCAAACGTTAAGTGAAATTAAACCTTCCGAAGCTAATTATTCTATCGCTATCGATCTTTTAAAAGAAAGATATGATAATCAAAAGTTGCTTATTTTCATCAATTTTGATTCTTTATTTGAAACACCAAGAATTAGTAAAGATACACAATTGCGAGAATTTTACAATAATTTTGTCAAATATTTGCGCACTGTAGACAATGAGGGTATATTACCGCAAGAATACAAAGATGACGTTTTGGCATACATTGTTAAGAATAAAGTAGATTCTATCACTGCTAAAGAGTTTGCCAAACACTTCGTTCCGGTTACGTATTGCTGTTAAATCGATAGACTGTAACTAATGCATGCTAGAAGGGTATATATGGACAAGAAATAAGTCATCCCCTGGAGTTCGATAGATTCGTGGGATAATAAATTATCTAAAAACGCCACTAATCTACAACTGAGTTCAACTTAAATACTGCAATTTTCCGAAAGTAATGCCAAAAAGTCAAACTCTGGGGGCTTGTTTACATCCGCTTACAGAAGATTTCTAACGGACTTTGACCGTTTCCGTAACAACGGAAGTTAAGTAGGTAAATACTCTCTCGACATCGTGGATGGATGATCTCGACGTGATGGCTTTACTTGGTGACAGGATGTGGACATGTGTTGAATCAGTGATTTGATGCAAATCATGTGGTCCACTATAGAGGCACCTTGGTAATTAAAAAATGTTGGATTAGCGTTTCTTATACTGAACAATGGCGAAGTGTAATATTTTCCCAAACCCGGATACCGTTTTCGTTGGTACTGGAATGTGATCCATCAGGTCACTAAGAAAGACTTCCTTAGGAGGCTAAAAGCGCATCATTACTACGGCATATCCAGGATGCTGCAAGCGGGGCAAAAGAAGATAAGAAGTAACAGTAAAGGAATCTTTAATGATGAGGGCAGTACTACTTGAACTATTGTGGGAGCTAAATTGAAGGAATTTTTTGTAGGGGACCGAATTAAGCGTACTTCGGTTGTTAAGTTTGGCTCTGTGATGTCCATGACTTGTATGTTATTAGAGGTCCACCATACTTGAAAATGAAGAAGCCCTGTTAGCTGATTATTTGCGACAATGTTCAAGACTGCATCATGGTTTACCATCCAAAGAGGCCCGTGAATTTGCGTACGAATTTGCAGTAGCCAACAACAAGGTTTTTCCAATAGGTTGGACAGAAAACAAAAGCGCAGGCAGAGATTAGTTCACTTCCTTTATGAAGAAGAATAAGATGTTATCCTTACGAACTCCAGAGGTGACTCCATTGGCAAGAGCAATGGGCTTCAATAAAGTTATGGTCGAGAAATTATACAATAACCTAGAAGAAATTTTAGAAAAACGCAGCTTAGGTCCTGCGCAGATCTATAATATGGATGAAACAGGTTTGACAACTGTCCAACCATCCATAAAAATTGTAGGGGAAAAGGGTACAAAACAGATTGGACAAATTGCATCGGCCGAAAGAGGTTTTCTCGTAACTGTGTGTTGTGCTATCAATGCCGTTGGGAATGCCATTCCGCCATTCATGATCTTCCCAAGAGTTCATTTTAAACAGCATATGATTAAAGGTGCACCTGCAGGAACTGAAGATCGAGTCACCTCTTCAGGGTGGATTTCAAGTGAAACGTTCATTGAATGGATGGAACATTTTATCCGCTTCAGCAAACCAACTACAGAACTGCCAATACTTCTACTTATGGACAATCACGAAGCCCATATATCCTACGCTGTAGTAAAACTAGCTAAAGAACACCATTATGCTTTACAAAAACGCAGCTTAGGTCCTGCGCAGTTCTATAATATGGATGAAATAGGTTTGACAACTGTCCAACGATCCATAAAAATTGTAGGGGAAAAGGGTACAAAACAGATTGGACAAATTACATCGACCGAAAGAGGTTGTCTCGTAACTGAGTGTTGTGCTATCAATGCAGTTTGGAATGCCATTCCGCCATTTATGATCTTCCCAAGAGTTCATTTTAAACAGCACATGTTTAAAGGTGGATTTCAAGTGAAACGTTGATTGAATGGATGGAACATTTTATCCGCTTCAGGAAACCAACTACAGAACTGCCAATACTTCTACTTATGGACAATCACGAAGCCCATATATCCTACGCACACCAGTCGCCGTTTGCAGCCATTGGATAGGTGCTTATATGGACCATTTAAACGGTATTACAATAATAGCTGCTGATCTTGGCTAATCCCGGTAAAAGGATTAGTACTTATGAAATCGCTGAAATATTTGGTGAAGCTTATCCGCTGGCATTCACAGCAAAAAATATAGTTTCCGGTCTCAAAGTAACTGGAATTTTTCCATTTAAATCGCCATGTCTTTGGTGATCACGAGTTTTCGGCCGCTTGATACTGATAATCCGATAGTAGAGGCTAGTCAAGATACTATACCCTCAGGTACACCAGTACGTGTACCAAGCACCAGTCATGATGTATCAAGCACGAATCATGATGTATCAAGCACCGCTCATGATATACCAAACGCCACTCATGATGTACCAAGCACCAGTCATGATGTACCAAGAATAAATCAAGTCTTTTTGATTGGTGAATCAAACACCAGTCAAGGAAGCACCAGTTAAGCATCTGACCATGAACGTGAGTGTAAAACTCCTGCAGATGCCATAATGAAGGCTGTTGTAACGACAGCCATGATTAGGCCTTACCCAAAATCTTCAGGTTTGCCCATAAACAGTCAAAATAGAAAGAAAAAGACTACGTCAATTTTGACAGATACGCCAAATGTTAAACAACTTGAAGTAGACTTCGATAAAAAAAATAAATCACAAGTTGAAAAAACAAAATGGGCAATAATTCTGGATGACACAGTCAAAATAACTAAGAGAAAGGGAATGAAAAACATTGTCAACGACAGTAGCAATGAAAGTGCAGGAGCTATAGAATTTATCGACTCAGATGATGACATAGATCCCGAAGACGAACACAATGATTTATATTTAGTAACAATTGAGGAAGGCAGTTTCATATTAGTGAAGTCTGCAGGAAAAAAGAATATAAAACATTTCGTTGGAAAAGTGTTGACAATCCGAAGCAATGATGAGTTTGTTGTCACATTTTTGAGACAAAAACTAAATAATTTTGTTTTTCCACCTCTTGAGGACGTAGCAGTTGTTGAAAAGTCCAATATTGTTTGTCACCTAAACAAACCCATGCATTCTGCTGGAACCAGCCGTACTCAAAATATGTTTACTTTTGATATTAACTTGTCAAATTTCATCATGGGATAAGGCTTGGTCATCAATAACTGGAAAACCTGATTCTCTTGTTCCAGAAATGTATTTTTGTAAACATGAATGTAGTTTTGTATCTACCTTTTGATTAAAGTAGAAATACCTCCACATGAAATTCATTTATTTTTATTATTTGAGCAGTGACCAATGAACACCACCAACGTGATCAGTGTACCCCGATTTGGGGGCACACTGGTCATATTTTCTAAGAAAATATATTCTCTTATCATATGTAGTAGGTTTGATTCAGTGAAGTGGTATTCTAGAAAATAAGTACCAATGCATGATACTTTGCGCCTGCAGTTACAAAACTGGGGAAATGCTTGTAGTTTCTTAAAAAAAATTAAAAATGAAAAAAGTGACCACTGTGCCCCGCTATCCCCTAATCTATGAAATGGTAAAGCACCACAGTGTTATACTACCACCGTGCTATTGGGAAATAAACCCCATAGGAATAGCTGTAAGTCTATGTAAAAAGAAATTCAGTGACACAAAAAAACTGATTCAAAATATTGTCAAGTACGAGTATCATACTTTAGAACATTGAAAAAAATGTATAAAACATGTAAAAGAACCCCCATTATGGTAAGGTAATGTTTTGGTGTTTCCAACCGTTTAATACCACTCTCTACACTACATATATGTAGTTTTTTTTTTTTATGATTGTGGACCTGAACAGGCTAAATTAGGCCTATCGTGCTAAATCACTCAGGAACACTTAGGAGGATAGATAGAGGAATAATGAATTGCCAATAGATGCCTATGAACAGCTACCTTAAATTCTCTCATATCATAAGTGAAAGGAAAACAGGAACTACGGAGATCATTCCAGAGTTTAGAAGCCGTGTAGAAAAATGTGGATTGCGCTCGTTTGGTACAGTGGTGGAGATTTGTACATACTGATGATGTGAATGAGCGAACCAGTGTTTCTCGCAAAGATAGCCGAGATGGTATCAAAGAATATAATTCAACACAATAGTCGTTGTAATAACGATAATACAAAGAAAGAACTGAAACCATCCTTCTATGCTCAAGGGACTGTATGTGAGAAGTTAAGGACGGGTCATTTATAAGCCTAATCGCTCTCTTTTGAATACGATCAACGATATCGAGCGTATTGGAGCACTAACCCAGAGGTGAGAATTATATTCCAGATGAGGCCGAATTTGGGCCTTATACAGCAGAAGGAGTTGTCGAGAGGTAAGGTACTGCTTAGATCTGTACAAAAAGCCTATTTTACGAGCAGCTGTTTTGGTAGCTGACAGAAGATGGTCAACGCATGAGAGATTTGAAGATACAGTCATACCCAACAGAGTAATAGGGTCTGAAAACTTAAGAATTGAGCCATTCATACTTACAACAGGAAATGATCGATCTTTTTTGGCGGACATAAGGCAACACTGAGTTTTGTTAGCATTAAATTTAACTAGATTATTGCTTCCCCATTCGAGAATACGTTGAATGTCTTTGTTGATTGAATTTGCCATTTCAGCTTTAATTTCTTGATTTGACATAGTAGGTGGATTATCACCATGAGTAGACTGAGATGAACTACAGTGAAGAATGCTGTCGTCAGCAAGGCAATGGGTGGGGTTAGTTGTTGAAGAAATCAGGTCATTTATGTACAGTAGAAAAAGTGTAGGCGCTATATCGGATCCCTGTGGTTCGCCCGCGTTAATGCTAACTTCTTTTGAAAAAAAGCCATCAACTACAACACGTATTCGTCTTTTATCAAGGAAACTAGAAACCCAGTTGATGAGCGTGTCATTTAACCCAAACGAGGTGAGTTTGGCAAGTAAACACTTATGCCAAACTTGGTCAAATGCCTTTGAGATATCTGAAGCGACTACAATTGTTTTACCGGACTGCTCTACTATATTGTTCCAAACCGGGGTCACATATGAAAGAAGATCGCCTGTTGAACGACTTTGCCTAAACCCATATTGGTGGTCACTAAGGAGTTTGTTAGTTTCAAGGAACGTGAGCAGTTGCTGATTGATGGCCTTTTCCATGATTTTAGACAAAATGGAAGTGATGGCAATTGGTCGGTAGTTTGAGGGATCGATCTTATCGCCTTTTTTGGGAATAGGTTGAACATTTGCTAACTTCCATGATGAAGGGAATTCCCCAGAAGACATAGAGATCGTATAGAGCTTAGATAGGACTGGTACTAGTTCGGGGAACATTTCTTTAAGACAATAGCTGGGATACCGTCTGGGCCAGTCGCCTTATTGAGATCAAGCCTACTGATGATCGATTCCAAGAGCTTGTACCGAAAATGAATTGGTTTCATAGCGTATGAAGAAGAGTTGACTAGGGGCACATCTTTTCCAGAATCATTGAGACACGAGTTTGATGCAAACAAATCCACAAAAACGTTAGCTTTGTCTACAGAATCAGCAACTACCGATCCGTCAATAGATGTCAGAATGAAGATGTTCCAAAGTTTTACTAATGGCTTTAGCTAAAGACCAAAATTTACGACTGCCTAAAGGAGATGTAGCTAGTTCATTGCATTTTCGTTGTTCGAACAACTTTTTAGTTTTAGTGATGACACTTTTGCAGATATTTCTAGCACCAACGTATTCTACATGACTGTCAACCGATTTATTAGATTTCCATTTAATGTAACATTTATTTTTAAAGATATTGCATCAGCACAAGCCTTATTGAACCAGGGTTGGGAACGTGAATGACCTATACGGTACTGTTTTTGGGAATGTATAACTCCATTCCCATGAGGATGACTTCAGATACTGAAAGAGCGATGTCCGAAGAGGACGACTTAAAACAATATTCACGCCATGGAAAGGTTGCAAAGAAATCCTGTCTCCATCGAGCTTAAAACACCACAAGGTTCTATCGGTTTTGCGAACAACAGTGGAATTAGGTTTAGAAATGATTTTATTAGACAATGGTCGGAAAGACCTAAAGGCGAAAGAACGGTATTATAAACAAGAGGGTTTGATGTAAGAAAGAGATCTAGAAGATGTGAGTATGGTAGGGTTATCAGGGATTCTTGTGGGTTCAGAAATCATTTGTGTGAGATCACATGAAATAGCAAATGTTTCTGCACTATGACCAGCAGGATTTGTAGTAGATGAAAATTGAAGCCAATTAGAGTTATGAACATTGAAATCGCCTACAAATGAGATATCGCAAGATGGAAACTGAGACAGGACTAAGGTAATCGAAGAAGTCTTGAAAGTTGCTGTCATTAGGGACCTATAAATGCAACAGTAGAATTTCACAAAATTAGGACCAGAATGTTTAAACCAAATCACGTCAAAATTTTTTATTTTCTAAGGAAGAAACCCTCTTGCAAGCAATTGTCCTTGATGTAGGCACATACGCCTCCTTTATATCGAAAGTTAGAGTGAAGGTGGTATTGAGGAAATTGCAAGTCGGGTGACTCAGCTTTCAGGAGACTTGTGTTTCAGATAGAAACAAAATATCAGGTTGTAATTGTTCAAGATGTGGATAGCATTAAGATTAGACCTGATACCGCGGATGTTGCAGTAGTGAATCAGAAAGTTGATACTTTCGATGAACGAGGTCATACCTGCCCTCCCGGACATCCAAATGGGGCAGGATTTACGTCCGGAATTTATAACCCTAGAAACCACATCCTATTTTTAATTTGGGACTTTTAATCCGATAGGAAGACAGTGAAGGCGAGAAGGAAGAATAAGTTAAGGATGATGGAAAAGGTAACCGGCAGCCCTTACCGAGCTCAGGAAATCGGAGACCCAATATTAAGGAGCCGATGGTAAGGGTGGTGATATCTCCCCGGCTGGCATGGAGTATACATGCCTACCACCTTACAATAGTATACTCTACTTTTAAAATATTTTTGAACTTTTGCGTGTGAAAATGGTAAAAGTACAATTAATGAATAGATTTCCGACTAATTGTAATATTCAAAAATAAGGAGAAAGTTATGAATGTTAATGTTAATTATATGTGCTTAAATATCCAAATATACTCATGTATAATTACCATATCATGATCATATTTATTTTTAACATCATTGAATTTCCATAAATGAATGTTATATTTACATATATATGCAAGTGCATTTAAATATAGCTTGAATCTAATCATTGCATAAAAACCGATGTAAAAGTGTAAATGCATTAGAAAATACCGGTATAATATCTACAGATGAAGAAATTCTACAGTCCTTTACATTTTAATTTCATAAATCGAACTTTAATGTTTGACATTAATTTATTATTGCTTTAATTTTATAACGTTTAATTGCAGTTCTAAAACTGTCTATGATTTTCTAGATTTACGTGGGCTGATGCATACAACGGTTACCATTACGTCATAATTAATACAGAAGTGTCGTAAATCGGCGTTAGAGAGTCTTACGAAAGTCATTGATGAGGTTCAATCGCACGTTCAGCTAGAAGGTTTTGAAATTATTATAATTTTATGAATGAATTCAAAATAGTGTGGGTGTTTACATTCACTATTCTGGTAGAAAACGTAATAACATTTTTATGCGTGCACGAAATATCAGTAGGACGACACTATATTTAATTTTTATAAGCATTCTGATGAAATTTTTTTTTGTTAACTTCAATTAAATATTTATAAATAAGAAGATAACATAAATAAAGAAATTTTTCACGTTTTCAATTTATTAACTCGTGATTCACCCCATTAATGCTTACTGCTATAATATTCGTTGTCTACATTAATTGGATGGCAATTTTTCAATTTTTACGTGACTAATTGTAAGTTATTATCATCGCAAATTCATTCTATCTTGTTATGCATCACAAAGTCAAGTCTTTAATTTGCATAGTTGTAAATATGAAATACATATGTAGACGTCGCTACCAGTTTGATATACTGGGTCATAAATATGAATTATTTTAAATTTGATATTTATTCCAGTTAAGGGTTATTTTGCCATATAAAGCATTCTTTATTATACTAATGTTACCATGAATTATTTTACATAGTACTAATTATAGAAAAATTTTAATGGCTCGCTGTGAATAAGTGGTCTTTAATCACACTTCTTTGAATTTTTTTTTGTTTCCTGCTTTATTAATCATACGACTTGCTAATCAATATACTATACGAATTTATAATTGTACTGTGTTGTAATCCGGAACTTGCAGAAATTCTTATAAAACGTAAATTCTTCTACGAAACAAAATAAATTCTTTTTCTGAATATAAACATTTCCATTTCGTTGCGTAACTTTTTTTCTAAAAATAGTAGCGTTATTTGGAATTTATAAAAGGATAAAAAATTAACAGCCATGAATGATTAAGTTTGTAATTTATCTTAGTATAAAATTATCAATGAAGCATTTTCCATTGAATAAACAAAAAAACTATAATATTTATGTATAAGAAACCACAACTTAATGAATACGAAATAATTTTTTGGCAAGTTCGTTTCTTAGGTTGCAGTGGACACGTTTACAGTCAGGTTCAAAACCCGAATAACCTGTGAGTATGGCTAGTAGTGTCCAAAAGTACCTTATCCTCAAAAGTGTAATTTGAAATTACTCTCAATAATTAAAAAACTATAAAGAGAGTAATTTTGAACTTACTCGCAATGATGCAAATTAAAAAAAAAAGCTAATAAATGTATCTTGACTTTACTGGCAATAATGTTATTCTTATTCAAATTATTTACTTGTAACACATTTACTTTCCTTGCAATTTTTAAAACATTAGAATTTATTTACAAGCCTAATATTGAATTACTCGCAAAACCCAAACCTGATAAAAAAATAGTGGACTGTCTAGTGATAGGCTCCGCTGTGTTAATTGAATGTGTTACATTTCGTTTTAACTATTTTAAATGACATCGTACACATTTTGAATTTGTTCCTAACTTTCAGTATATTTCTTTCGCAATCTTCCATTACCTTTTTATATCTCCAAGTTTTTTTAAGTGACAGTTTATTTCTCCAACGGAATTTCTGAAATGGGAAGTTTGAGTTGTAGTGGCGCGTTTCACGCTGTCAAATACAATTTTATTTCCGTTTTGTTTGAGGTTAAAGATGGTCTCGTGAATGAAAGAAAAAGGTTTTGAATGTTCCTTGTTTTGTAACTTTATCACTTAATGTGAGATTGATCAAAGCTTAATTAATTAATGGAGTTTTTACTTTGTCTTCTATTAATACGTTTCGAAGGATATATCATTCATTCACGTGGACTAGGTATACCATGCTTTTTATCTAAAGATATTACTAAATTCTGATCTTTTTTAGCTTAAAGAAACTATGCCTAATGACTATAATTCATTATAATTGGTAAAGCGGTTTCGAAAACCAATACCTTCGTATTACATCAAAGACGAATACTGATTTTTATACTGTTACACAAATGTTAATAAGCAACTTACATTCCTACATTCCCTTATGCGAATACTTTTAAGTAGTTTATACTTTATTCTTTTTCTACAACCTGATTAATTCAGGGTAAGTTTTGGATGACAACCGGGGTTATTTTGTTTACTTAACTGTTTGATACCGCAGTGAAACCAATATACTTCGCGCTATGTTCCTCGTATCTACGGAAGTTATTTTAAGCTAAGTGTTAAAATTTCTTTCTTTCTACATTCATGTTGATAACTATAAATAGGTTTTTACATGATAAAACTGCGTTATATTCACGATCTGAATGTTTTTCTTATTTTTAGGTTTTACTTAACTTTTGTCTTGTCTTGCCAAGACAAAATATGTATTTTGTTAACTAAAAATTAGGACATGTAGTTACTGACAAATGAATTAGCGCAGCTATATGTCAAAGATTTTGTACATTTCATATCGGTAAGGTGTGTGGCCTACCGGTATTAGTTACGATATATATTATATATATATATTATATGTATTTTCTCTTTAATCAATATGTAACTTGGCTTAAAAACAGGGGCGTACTGCACTTTAACAATTATTAGTTTATAAATTTACTACTGAACATTGGTTTACTTTTTCTACAATTTGATCAATAGCTATAGAGTTGTAAATAACACTACTTATTTCTTCATTTTGGGACTTCGAAGGGAAATTATATATGTTACCTAGTCATTGACTATTGATTAATTTTTTGTCTATTTGATCATCTTCAACAATAAATACAACTATTCAGTTTGAATTGCGTTTTACTCGATAAGTGTGTGTTTTACTTTCTTAAGTACATTATATATATATATATATATATATATATATATATATATATATATATATATATATATATATATATAGTGTGTGTGTGTGTGTGTGTGTGTATGTGTTCACAGCTTCACTTCACATGTTTGACGATGTGAGTGAATGCATTAGAAACTACAGCATCCCTTTCTCAGATTAGACATTGATCAAGATCTCTCTGCATTTAAAACCAATAAGAATGGGTTAGTTTATCAGCTAAAACAACAAGTTTTAGTAACGAAATCTGAGTTAAGATGGAATAGAGACTTCTTAATGGCAACAATTAAACTGAAGTTTGTCTTACCACGTTTGTCCACGCACAGGAGAAAATATTAGTAAACAATCAACAATGCCAAATCATACCAGCGATGAGGGGATTCTGTACGGGTTGACTCGGTTCTTTAAACATATTTCAACTTAATAAGCATATTGAGATGCCTTTTATTAAATATGATTTCTATGTCGTGATAACCAAATAGTAACTTCTTGCGATGTAATGACCAATTTTCAATAGGTTACCCCAGCTTGTTGCTTGTTGCTTGTTGCGAGCCTTAATCTACATTTAAATACCTACTTACACTTGAATATAATCTTTTAATTAATCACCTAATCACCAAATCTTAACGCGTGAAGGGGATTGAACTCAGCACGGTGGCGATTATTTATTGATATGTTTGTTTACACGTACACTTCGCGGATTAAACTGAAAACGGGGTGATTATTTATTCGATCGAAGTTTGTTTACAAGACCACCTTAACATTGTGAAAAACTTACAATAAAACCAACACAAAGCACAAACTCGTAATTTTACTTTTTACTAAAACGGAAACGATAATATATTTATGGCCACAACGGCTACAATGATGGTTTATAACTAAGCAATAGAACGTATCCGGTACGACCCAATCGAACCTTTAACCCAAACTAATTGTTTACTACCAAATCCACCCCGTTTTTAAAAGTTATAAAAAAAGACAAAAAATATTACGTGGGAATATTTTCATATTTATTATTAATGTTTAGAATAATTCATTGGTCCGTAGCAAAACTTGTATGTCTTGAATATGAAAAACGTTTCGATAACACTTAGAGTTATAGTCCTCAGTAGTAATAAAGTCTCTCAGTTATTTAAGATGTTGAAACAAACAAATAAATAAAAGATTTTATTATTAATGAGGACGATAACTGCAAGTGTCATCGAAACATTAAGATTTGTGTAAAACATTGAATACAAAAATGCAACATTGAAAATCCAAAAAAGATATATATTTTAAATTATGTCTTGAATTTCAAACTAACAAAGAAATCCGTCTTTTGATTTGCCGTATGTTCCAATGTAATTAATTACCAACCGGTGATATTTTACCCAATTTCGTACGTATAACAATTTTCACGGTCTTTTTGATAAGATAATTTCGAGTCCCATAGAAGAAAACATGTTTTACTTTCTTTGCCTTTCAACCCTTAATTAGACACATTTAAATCTTAGTTACATAAAATGCATAAAATAAAAAATAACAAAAACATGGAATTACCACCTATTGACAAGACATTAAAACCCATTAAATATCTTTTATTTCGGGGCAACAACTGCGATTTTCTGTATTTACAGTAATACAGTTTTCTCGGTCCAATACCTACAAGCTCCTACCTAAACATGGGGTTCTTACCTAAATTTAGCAGTTCAAATCTCGATTAAGCTGAGATTTCACTTCTATACTGAAGTATGGCGTTCAAATCCAGCTTAAGATAGGGGATTCTTATTTCGGTACTGATTAATACGTGGGCATGATTCATGCTCTAAGGGTTCACAACTCATGTAACGCAAGCCTTCGCTTCTGTACTAAAATAGGTGAATCATATGTCAGAAAACTGCGTTTCCTTTAAATAGGGTTCGTTTCTCAACTAAGAGAACACTAAGGTAGTGGGGCTTGTCTTTCTTACCTGTTGTTTGTTTCTAGGCTAGGTGCGTCTCCACTACGAGACTAAGCTATGCGATTTATGTCTTGAAGAAGGTAATGGCTGCGTTTCTCAATCAAGCGTGTTTCGACTAAAAGATGCATATGCGTGTCAGATAAATTTCTTCTATTATTTTATTTTATTTTATTTGTCAAATAAGTCTGAACTAAAAGCTTTTTGTCTTTGGTAAAGTGGGAGTAGTTGAGGTCCCACTGCAAAACTGATCAGAACAATGACATCCACCACTTCCTCTGATGACCAACTCCCAAACTGTCCTCCCGTGAAGATCAGGTATATCATCATTCTATGAGAGCAACGTCCCATTCTAAAGAACACGTTAAAGAAAAGTTAACAAGATATATCTTGTATCGTTGTGATTTAAGGGCGAAATTTTATTTTGAGAGAGCAAATAAAAGAAATGTCATACAATTGAATTATACAAATGTTAAAGGGGATGTAATCAGTTTTCAACAAATTTTATAGCAACCTTTAGCTTTACTTCAACCGTTATATAGCTTTTTTTGCCCCATTCAAGTCGGTATCATACTCAGTTTCGTTCCTTACCTCCTCCAAATTCTTCTTGTTCATTATAATTTAAACAATTCATATTCAGTATAAATTATAACTACATTACAACGGTCTATAAAGGTGCTAGCCTAGGTACATAGTAATTATTTTGATCTTATTCAATACATCATCATACAATTGCCAACGTTATGATACAGAATTAGCCACTTTTCTTTCAACGAAGAATAAAAAGTTACATTACAAATTGTCTTCGAAAGTGGAGTATGTATCATTACAGTTGAGTACCCATCGCTTGGGGTACGAATAACCAACGAGTCATTACAATTTTTCTCCCAATGTGTCGGCAGTTCCATTACATGTGCTGCAATTATACTTAAAACACACAAAAAACAAATTAAAATTAACATATGAGACTACTTGTTTCCAAAACAAGAATGTCACTAAACCTTAACTTAACTGCGTTTAATATACAAAATATCGATATGAAAGGTTTCGTACCCATCAAAAATTCAATAAACTACGTTAATTTGCGATAGTAAGTAGGTACTATAAAATTTTAAAATCAGCAAAGTAATCAATTTTATAAAACAGTTCCGTAGTCAACAAATAAAAAACTAAACAGCAAAATAAAAGCAGTTGTAGATTACACAGGTGAAGTATGTTCGGATGACAATCTATAAACTGCATTACCTTAGTATAATGGTCAACTCTCGCTCTTTAAGGGAGCGAACAACCCTTCTACCATTCATTCCTACATAATCTTTGCAATATCTCAACGAATGAAAATACGGTGTCCACAAACCGCACTGGTATAAATAGGGCGCATATATATATATATATATATATATATATATATATATATATATATATATATATATATATATATATATATATATATATATATATATATATATATATATATATATATATATATATTGATATTAACAAATTTACAGTTAACCCATGAGGAATTTCTCAATGTTTTCACTATCAGAAACAGCGTTGCTTCTGGCTGAATTTATATCAATTTGTGGATTTGAAGCGGTGGAAATGGTGCATCGAGGTAAGTTTGAATCCTTTTGTTGTGCTAACATCTTTGCCACTTCAATTTTATTTTGCAGTGAAGTTTCGACATAGCTTTCAGCAACACCTGAAGTAAATACATTAAAAATGAAGTAAACTACCTGAAGATTTCCATCCCCCAAGCGTTTTATTGTTAATAAATCACCGCCAGAATTGGCTATATGTGTGGCACGAAAACAATGGCCTGCAAAAAGTTTAGGATTTGGTAATTCCAGAAAGACAGCAATTATTTAGGCACTTTTCTCTCTTCGCTCAGTACATGGTATAGAATTCAAAATAATCCAGTAGCCATGGAAAATTTGACGTTTTACTTGTTGTAACAATCGAAACTATCGGGTGTGTTCCTTGAGAGATTAAGTCGATTTCGGTATTGTTTTTGATTGCAATTATTTTGCTTTTGTGTTCTTGTTTGTATTTTGAGGATGCGATTATGCCTAGAGTGAAGTAACGTAAAAATTATCGACAACTGAGTGAATCCGACAGGTCGCATTATTGGCTTACGTGAAGGTGGTTTTTCATTCAGAGAAATTTCTTATCGTCTTAACCGTAATCAATCCTCTGTAGTACCGTGTTATCAAGCATGGCTTAGAGAAGGTCAAGAACGTCGTAGAAGAGGAAGTGGACGGCCAAGACAGACAAATGTGGTCCAGGACCGCCATTTTCGATTAATGGCATTAAGAGACCGATTCTCGAGTACAAGATCAATAGCCGATTGATGGTTTGGAAACAAACGACGTCCTGTAACCCTTCGTACAGTTTACCGTCGAATTAGAGCTTTTGGCTTGCAGCACTAGCGCCACATCTTGTGCTTCCGCTGACGGCTCGTTATCGACAGCAACGTTTGGAGTGGTGTACCTTGCTACTGGATTGGGTCGTGGAATGGCATACGGTGGTTTTGAGTGATGAATCCCGATTTTGCTTGGGAATGCACGATGGTCGCGTGAGGGTCAGACGTAGACGTGGAGAACGTCGCAATGTGCAGTTTTCTGTTGAGCGGCATGTGCACCAGACTGTGGGCGTTACGATATGGGCTGCTATTGTTTGTGGAAGCAGTTCCCAGTTGGTATTCACACAAGGTAATATGAATACCCACCGATATGTTGATGAAGTGGTAGAATCCCATATCCTTCCATTCCTCCAGGAGCTGGAGAACCCGATTTTCCAACAGGATAATGCCCGTCCCCACATTGAAAGGCATTTTATGGAGCGCTTCGAAGATGTTAACGTCAATGTCTTGCCGTGGTCACCTAGATCTCCCGACCTTTCGCCCATCGAACATGTGTGGGACATGATGGGTAGAAGACTCAAGCAGTTAGCCAATCCTCCATAGCCACTAGAAACACTCCGGCATGATTTACAGATTGCCTGGAATGCAATACCTCACGAAGAAATTCACCCGCTGTTGGAATTCATACCAAGAAGGGCGCGGGAGTATGAAACTAATAGGGGTGGTTCAACACACTATTAATAAAAAATGCTTTTAATTTTTTGTATAATCTAATTTCTATTTTTTTTTTTGCTATTGTTTTAGTAACTTAGCAAAAAAAAAAGTAGTAATAATAATATTATTGACAAGACATTTTATTATTAATAAAAATCAGCAAAATTATGGAATTTGAAGTTATTTCAAGTTAATTTTGATGAAGTGTGTTCGATTACATTAGTTCAACCATTTCATTTGGTCCTGCGCACCGGATTTGTTTATTTTAGACAAATTTTTATGTTTTCTGGTCATTCAAGTGGACATTGAGGAAGCAAGCATACAAGAATTCACAGATACACTAGTTATAATTGAACAATGGAAGAAGCTATATTTCTTCACAAGTCATTTGGATGGAAATCTTTTATGCATTTAATGTGTTGAGGTGCGTTGTAACATTTTATAATTACATTTGATTGATTTTGAGTCGAAAATATCTAAATTACTTATTAAAATTTGTTAAATACGCTTGTTGTATTTAAAGACATTCATTTCAGGATTCCTTGTGCAAACTTTGTTTTTACATTTAAAGGGAGTTATCGAGGCTAAAACGTTTTTTTTTAATCATTAATTTATAGTTTAATTTATTTTTTAAAACAATTCGATGGCTCCAAATAAATCAAAAGATTTCAAGTTATTGATGTGTAGAGCTAGTAACATTTTAGAACAAGTTAGTAATTTTAACGAATTTGTTAGTTAATTCAATGACGAAATATTACTAACAGGGTTACAGCAATTAAAATTTGAATTCGAGTTATTCAAGCCAACCTTAAATGAATATAAATCAGTTTCAGAGCAGATATCCCTTTATGGAGATGAGATGCACAATATTCCATCGTTTTCGCAATTTTACAAAGATTTCGTGTCTATTTCAGTGACAGTTCAGTCTTTAATTGACAAATCTGATCAAAAAATTAAATCATTGTCAAACGAAAGTTTAATTAGTACGTTCTATTGAATAAAAATAAGGAAAATTTTAAGCTTCCTACCATAAATCTTCCGAGTTTCTCCGGAGAATATCAGGATTGTAGCATTTTTCGAATCCTTTCAAGCTTTAGTAGATTCTAATGAAAACTTATCCCAAATTGAAAAATTCTTATATTTAAAAGATTGTTTGAAAGGTCTTGCTTTGCAAACGTGAAATTAAACCTTCCGAAGCTAATTATTCTATCGCTATCGATCTTTTAAAAAAAAGATATGATAATCAAAAGTTGCTTATTTTCATCAATTTTGATTCTTTATTTGAAACACCAAGAATTAGTAAAGATACACAATTGCGAGAATTTTACAATAATTTTGTCAAATATTTGCGCACTGTAGACAATGAGGGTATATTACCGCAAGAATACAAAGATGACGTTTTGGCATACATTGTTAAGAATAAAGTAGATTCTATCACTGCTAAAGAGTTTCGTTCAGTCATGTCTCTTATTGCCTGTCTGGACATCCAGACCAAGTTCACCCCTAACTGGTTCGTTGGCAATACGGCCTTAATTTCGTATTAGGTCGACACCTTGGGCTATCTAGAAGATACCGCCTTTCAACGGATCGCGGTCGCTTTCCGCTACCATGGCATGAACTCATGCTAATTAAGCATTAATTGGTACAGTAAGGGTTCAGGAATATATCCGGCTATCTACCAGGGGTTTTACAAAACTACAACAGAAGCTCATAGCAAATACGACAATAAATAGGTAGTTAGCAAACAATACAAAACATATTCAGTAAACCACTTTCAAAATAAACACCTTGCAAGAACTCGAGACCAATCCTTGTAAACTTCTACCAGACAACTGATGTTATTCTAGACGGTCCTCAACAACCCTCGCTTTGACAACGAATTATGACCGGTCGGCTGTATTTTAAGCTTTTGTTAAATAACGGGTATCAATCATAACCGACCTTTTTATACTTAGCATTCACAATTTAAAATATTGATCTTACACTACATATCCATCGTTGTTCATATTTCTTGCACGTCAACCTCTAACAAAGCTATCGTTCAATAATTGTTTTCATCTCTCATATATTTATATTCTTTCTCCTTGCTCCCATATCAACGGATCTCTTCCTTTTCTAGCTTTCTTTAAACACATTTATCTTTCATGACCACATGAGCCACACTAAGCAAATAAGACAAACAACCCTTTAAGGAATAAATCCAACTTTCCACGTAATGCCTTTTTTTTTCGCGAAAATCATTATGCACCACACTTTTTTAATAAATTACTTTATGAAAACTACTAAATTATTTTTTTAATCGAACGAAATAATGTGTGTTAAACATTTAAATTTAGTTTAAGTAACGTTATATTCATTATTCAAAAATAAGCTTGTATATAATAGTCAAGTAAAGGGTTGTTTTAACAACGTCAATATTTACAAGTCAATTAAAGACACAATTAATTATTTCTATTCGCGTGCAATGACATTGAAGAAGGTTAATATATAAGCGTTTATTGATGCTTAATTTTTATGTTAATAAATAAATAATTATCATTAAAACTGTATAATTATACCAAGGACCACTGCAAACAAATAAATTGAGATCAATAACAGATTGAACAGTTTCTAAACAGTTAGGTTTGGTACCAGACGCCAATTAACTACTTATGGCGCCTACTATTAAATCCATTATTAGAGTGTATCATCGTTTTCGAAAATTATTTATTCTAAAATTAACAATGGTTACAATATATACAATTTGTGACCATTGTATTAATAATTTTACTCCTACTGCATCTATAGATAAGATATATCTATCTAGATGTCCTTGTAAATGAAAAAATAAGATATATTGGAAAATTAATTAATACTTCATCTTGATTCGATATTTTGCAACAAGATGTAGGAAGTATAGGTTATATATGACGTATCGGTTTAAACACCGATAATCATCCCACGCGTAACTTTCGCTGTAAACAATTTGGTTCTCCTACGCGTTTCTGTCAAATCTATCCTTAACCTTCCAGCCTTATTTAGCTCAGTGCACTTGTGAGATTGTGTAGGAACGCGAAAAGTTGCTGATTGGAATCGACAGTTCAAGGTCGAAATACTGTCAATATAAATTTCATGTAATTATTTTGCTATTCCTTAAATCTACCTACAAATTGGTTGAATTGTATATAAAATGATTATAGATTTGCAAAATTCACCTTCCAGTTATGAATAAAAGTTAAAGGAAATTTTTTAATCTTGTCAATATGTTTACAGGTATCTATGACATAATAATGTTAATATGCACTAAACTGACTCAGTGCTGTCACAATTTACTAAAAAAGGAAAGATAGGTTTTAACGCGTTTACTAACTAGCTCTTGATAGTGGACCTGTAAGTCTGCAAAGTTGTTTGTATGTAGGCGTTGAGAACCACAGACAGTAATTTATTGTATTATTTTATCAGGTTATAGTGAAAAAACTGTGATTAAGTTTAGCTGCTTTTATATTTTAGGATTTTGACAAAGTCTACCAAAACCTGTTGTTAAATATTAAACGCAATCCCCTTTTTCGCATTGGGTTTCTTTGCATAGATAAGCAAGTATAATAATAGAATATATTACGATCTTAGAATCAGATTGCATACAACGAAATATTGGTACTATAGGACAAATATCTTGTGATTTTAATTAATTATTACGGTATTTAAAAAGTAAAAGCTTATCATGCAAATACTTATACTTTTTGTACGTATTGTAGAGAACAAAAAACGTTTCTTTTTAAGGCTCGTACACACACGGCTCCAGTGGCGCGCCAACTTTGTCGAGCCGTCGTGCAAAAACAAAAAGTGCGCCTCTATACATTGTTATAAAAAATTAACAAACCTTGTTATAAAATAGTAGATTTTTTTGTTTCAACTTCTATCTTGCACACATTCAACTTAGAGTTAAAATCATACGAATACTTACCGAAATGATCAAAACTGTTAATAGAAATGAATTAACACAGTTAGATAATGAATAAAATTATTTTTAAAATAACATACAGGGATTTTAAATTTTATGCATAAACGCAGAAATGGTAGACAAAATTATTGAAACATTGAACATATTTTAACAGAACTGGACTTTACGCGCATTATTTTTTGAAAATTGTTGTTGTTTCAATGACTAACACTTGAATTAGAGTAGACTCGATTGAAATAATGGCAAGATTTGCCAATAATTCTTGTACCATGGTATAACGTAAATAGTTTTTAATGATTTTTAATTTGGAAAACGAACTTTCCGCTGTGGCTATGGAAATTGGCATTGTCAAAATTCGTAATGCCACAAAAATGTTTGGGTAAGAATAATGTAAATTATTGGTTACAATGTAATTGGCGAATAAGTGACACTTTTCTCAAAATTCTGCAAAAACTGCAATTTTTGCATAAGTTCTATCCCATTTATATCAAATTCATTTAGATTTTTATCACTTGACATGACCTCAAGTTTTGTACAAAACTCTATCTGTTCCGATTCATTGTGACTATTACATTCCGAAATATTCCATAAAAATTTGAAAATTGCCGCATGGACAGATAACAGTTCGAATCTATCGTTACAAGATGTTGTAGTAATATCTATCAAATTAAAAAAAACAATGTACCTAGTTTAAATTTTAATTCTTTAATTCTTCATTTTGTATTGGTTCTCCGTCACCTTTGTAACTAAATTGTTTTGTAACTTTTCGAGGTCTTAAAACGCCTTAACTCTGAAATTTTAGATCGATATCTAATAAAATCGCAACTTTCCTAGCTTCCTCTAATTAGTCATTAAAACTGTTATCTGAACGACGGTTTTTTAAAAATCAATTAAATTACTTAAACCAGCACACGCTGCACAATATTAAAACTTTGAGTTTCTAACATTTTGGACACTATATTAATTTTGCTTAATGTATTAAACCATAAAATCATGATTCAAGTGCCATAGCTACATTCTTCATTATCAAAATTTTGCGAAGAAATAATTTCAAAAAGAGCATCGTATATTTCGCCTAGTTGATACCTTAAAGGTATTATAGCATCAATTCAGCTCGACCATCTAGTATCTGACAACTGCTTTAAAGTCAAATTTGATTTTTTCAAAATCGCCCATCAATGGGTTGAAGCAGAGAAAAAGTTATAAGGTTCTTGAACTATAGAAAAAAATTTACAAATAATATATTTGACTTTGTGCCATCGTTAACGACAAGGTTCAACCTATGGTTACAACAGGGTACAAAGAATGCTCTTGGATTGGTATTTCATTTTTTTTATAAACCATTATGCTTACCTTCATGCTTGCTCCGTTATCGTAGCCTTGACCGCGTAAATTAAAAACATCTAATCCATAACTTTCTAACGTCGATAACAAAAAATTTGTTAAACCTTCCGGTAACATCAGTAACAGAACAAAAAGTTAGGAATTCTCAAATCGTTTGAATTGACGGATCTGATACATATTGAAATCTGGCTAGGTGGCTGACATCGGGTGTACAGTCGAGAATGATAGAAAAATATTTAGCTTTTTTCGCCATGTTTAAAATTTTAGATCTATTATTATCGTTACTGAAAGATTACATTAAAGATTTTGCAATAAAGATAATATACAGTATTCTTTTCTTTAGAATATAACAACCATTCTCGTTTAACTTTTTCATTGTTATTAAAATCCTAGTAAAATACGTGTCAAAAAATATACGTCCTGATTTGTCTTTAGGGTAAATCTGATTTTTAATCTGATAATGACCTGGTCCATTATCTACTAATAATTATGGTTAGGTAAAGTATAAACTGGGTACAATTATTTAAAAACATCCCATTTTTTTCCGCCTTAAAAATAAAAGGCGTTAGGTTTGGGTAGTCGGTCGCCAAGCAAGAAAACTTACGAAAAACAAAGTAAATTTTGTTGGTTTCAAAAAAACCCCTTTTTTGGTAGGAAATTTCCGAAAGAGGTATAAAACGTTTTAAAGGTTTTAAAAAAAACTTTACAAATAAAAGTAATAATGCGGAGGTAGTCGGAAGATTTTGTGAACAAATGGATTATTACCATTCACATAATTGGGATTTTATTTTTATAATTACTTTCGGTAATAGTATCCTTGTCGTTATTGGTTAAAAATTACGATGGAAACCAACATAAAAAATTAAATAGGGTATTATTAATAGGGGATTTTTTCTAATGGTGACTTTGGGGCATTATTTTTCATCCCGGTGTGAAATTTAATCACCAAATAAAATAAATACCCATAAAATTGGTTTTCGAGTCGCTACCGACATTTTGAACGAAAATTTAAATCTTTTTTCCAAATAATGTTGGTGAAAAGGTCCTTAATACCACTCCCCGGATTTAATCCCTTGTTTTTAGGGGATTTTTGGTTTATTTAACCGAGAATTAGGATCTAGGGAAAAAAATGAAAATTCCAAAACATGTTTAAAAAGGGAAATTTTTAAAATCGATTTTGTAAGAAAAAATGGAACCTTTAAAATCTTTAAATTAAATTTTAATAAGAAAGTTTTTTACAGAGAAATGTTAAATCTAGTTTTTTACAAAGCTCAAATGAAATTTCTTTCTAAGGAGGGTTTTTTTATTTTTTTATTTTGATTTTTGTTCAAAAAATAAGGAAAGCCTTAAGAAAATAAATCTCGTTGTATTCCTCTTTTACAACTTTCCCTTATTTGACCCCCCTTTAAGAAAAAAGAGTGGTTTCAAGGGGTGGATAATGGAGAAAGCCCCCACATTGAGGGTGGAAAAATTTAAAGAACCCATAGATTTTTTCCGGATTCACCTCTTTAGCAAACTTCTACAAATTCCAACCGTTAATCCAATTAATTCGTTTATATTTTTTTTGCAAAATAATTCAATGTGAAAAAATAAAAGAAAATGTTTAAAATTTTGTACCTAGGTTGGGAACCTTTAAATTGTTACAAACAAGATGGGTAACAATTAAAATTTTGTCTTAAACTTAAAAAAATATTTTAAAATATCTTTTTCCCCAAATTTTACAAAATTTTTAACCATTTAGAGTTTTTTTAATTCAACAAAACAACTAAAGATTCACAAAAACTATAAAAAAAAAATATTCAATTTTTATTTTAACATTTTCAAATTTAATTTTAATAAATATAAAACAAAGATAAAAACTCTTTATAAAAAGGCAAAAAGTCCGAACAATTCAACACGAAAATTTTACTTTAAAATAAATTGAAAAGCCACCACAAAGAAAATTTAACAAATAAAAAAAAAACTCACCGAAATATAAAAACTGTAATTATTGTAAAAAATAAATAATTAAACCTTTTATTGAAATGAGGGAGAAATTTTTTTTTTTGGAAATTTTAAAAAAAGGCATCGAATTTTTTAAATTCATTGTTGCAAGAAAAACGTTTCCGTTTTAACAAAAAATATTAGCGAAAAAAAAACCAAGAAAAGATAAAGGGAAAACCAAAAAGAAGTCGGGATTGAAGTTTTTTTTTTTAAAATAGAAACACGAAGTTCTTGTACTTTTTAAAAATTTTGTTAGAACGAATAAGTTCAAAAATATTTAAATTTATTTTTTATTAAAACAAAAATTTTTTCAATTTTTAATTTTTTGTTGTTTTACTGGCTTTAAAAATATCAAATTTTCCCATGAAACCATTCAACTTTTATGTGAACTTCGAATTGACTACTTTTAATTTAATTTTTTTTAATTATATTTACAATCAAAAAATTTTTCATTTTTGGGAACCCTTGCCTTGAAAAAAAATTGGGTATTGAAATTTAAAAATTTTTTTTAAAATTAAAATAATTTTAATTTTAATATTTTTTTCAATTCTTTTTGGAGGTTCTTAAGTTTAAAATTTTTTAAAAAAGTTAATTTCGGAAAACTAAGCTTGTGTTAAAAACCTTATTTGTTTTAAGTTTATTAAGATTAAAAATTTAAATACTAATTTTTTTACAAATAACGGTGTTTCAAAATTAATTTTTTTAATCTTTTTAACAATAAAATTCTTAAGTAATTAAATAATAATTATTTTAAAAATATTTTAAATTTTACAATAAATGTTAAAATATTACCTTTGGAACGGTTACATTATAAATTTCAATAGGGTTCGTTTTTAAAACCCACCAACAAAATTATAGTGTTCAATCTTATTAGTACTTTTCTTTTTATGGGTTGCATCCATATAAAATTAGTAAAAACCATTATTTAATTAATAAAATTAAATATTTTTAAATAATTAAAATAATTAAATTTATTTAAGATTTAAAAATTAAAATCCATTTTTTATGAATTTTTTGCTGGTTTTACACAGTAATTCTAAGTTTTAAAGTTACCTTGTCTTTTTACTAGAAAACGTAAAAATTTAATGGTTTTTGGCCATAAGGTTTTTAAAAGTTTGGCAATTTATTTTTTGGTTTATATTTGTAACTCTTTTTCTTTTGATTATTAAAGTTCCTAAGTATGTCAAATAAACAAATTACAGAATATGCAGTTCAATTTATAAATATCCGACTTCAAAATATCGTTGGTTGAATCTTTGACATGAAATAAACATTTAATAACGTTGATATTATTTTTTTTACTTTGGGTTCTTCCTTTTATAATGTACCATTTTACAATTTTTCCAAAAATATGAATTATGTTTTTTCCCTTTTAGTTATGGGTAAATTCTTTAAATTTTATTTGATTTTTAGCAAAAACATCAGTTATATTTCAAATACAACCATTTTCTTGAGTAATTTTGTTTTATTATTGATAATTCTTTATTGAAATTTGTTTGGTTTAATGGTAAACATTGTTTGTACTAATATTTATATGCATAATTTATGGTTTAAATGACTAATCGTTTGGAATTTTGATGTCTTATGGATATTTTTAATATGGGCTCCTTCCTTATTATTAATTTTATGTTTTTAAAAATTAATGATTTATTTTTTCTTAGTGTAGTTAAATTATAATTTACTCTTGTTTTACCAATATTTTTCCATAACCATTTTTTGGATTTTTTATATATTTTCTTTATTGAAATTTGTGTTAAAGGTAAAGAAATGAATAATTATAAAAAGAAATTGTGAGTTTATGTTGATTTAAGCCTTAGTTTTTTGTTATGGAATTTCCTAAGTAAATTTAGTTATAGATTAAACTTATTTCTCTTGAAGATGAAAACAAACCCTCTAAGGATGAACTAACAATGTTGGTAAACATTTTTCTGGTAAAGGATAAATGAAATAAAACCTAAGATAAAAATTAAAAAAGAGTAGTTTATTCCCTTTTTAATTGAAATCCAAAATATTTAATAGGAATTTTTTTTTATATTGAAGTTATTTGACCTTAAGAATAGCTTCAGTGAAACGAACATTTAATGATTTTGTTTGAAATATTTTATTGATAAATTGAATGAAATTTAAATATTTAAATCAGTTAGCACCCAAATTTTTTAAAATTATAGTTTTTACATTAGTACAAATAGTTTTGTGATTCTAATGTAAATTTTAAAGAACACATACCAAGATACAAAAGTTTAAACACTTTTACCTTAAATTCTTTAATTTAGTTGCCAACCTACCAATTCTTTATTGAATTAATGGATAAAATTGGGAATAGTTCAGTAAACAAAAATGGTTAAATTTTGTTTACCCAAACAAAGTCAAAATAGGGAATAAATTTAATCGCACGAATTCCTTCTGGGTACATAAAACTTAAACTTATCTTGCCATTTTGGGTTTATTTCCACACTAGCTTGGATTGGATTTTCTCTGTGCGAGTTTTTTATTTAGTTTCCGGCATTAATTTCGTTTTTAAACTACCTGCATAACCCATTGGTGGGTGGTTTTAAGACATTTGGCGATTTTATTTTCGTTTCCCCCGCTTGATTAATTCATGAGTTCCACTGGGGGTCTACTTCTTAGTTCCATTAGGTTTATACAAATTGGATTCTGTGTGGTTTGGTTTTTTAGTTTCCCGATTTATTCGTTTAACATCTGCATTATTTCCCTATCCTTGTTTTTTTAACCTTGTTTTGGCATTATCCTGTTTGCTGGACCTTTTTTATAATTATGAGTTTTATGAGTTTTTTTTGTCTAATGTAAGTTGGATAAATGTACACCACTGGAATTTTTAAAGGTTGGTTTTTTAGTTATTTGAAATATCAAATTTGAAGAGAAAGAATGTGTAACCATGTTGAGACGATAATTGCTTAAATGTGGTGAATTTATGATATTGGATATTGATTTGGAGAGGAAAATTATTTTTTGTTTGTGTAAATGACTCAACACCTGAGATACATTTTAACGCGATGCGAACGGAAATGATGTTCTAGGACGTGCTGTGCAAAAACGAAGATGGATTAGGCTATATACTAAAAACATATTTGCACTAAAATTTAATTATTGAGTGAAAAATGCTACAATAAAATTTTTGTCCATATTCTTATTCGCCGATTCGTACATGAGCTACAAAGTCCTTGATTTTTTTTAAGCAACGATGAGGTGTGACCAGTTAGGAAAAGTTATCGCTCATTAGTGTAAATAATATGTAGCTGTACAAATACAACAAGGCAGTATGAAATATGATAAATTAATTAAGCTATTAATTAGCAAAAACGCTTCACCACATTTGTAAATAAGAGGTTTCACATAACACTTTGGATTGGTCAAATTATTCTGTATATAAATAACCTTAAGTAAATAGGTGAATGATAATTTCTTGTGATTAAAGTATTATTTAAATAAGAATTACTTCAAGAAAACAAAATCATTCGTAAGAGTTAATGTAGTTTATACAATAACCATTTTATACAGACAAAATTCTTTTCATCGTTATATATTTAAATGTAGATAAAAATTAATATGATTGGACATTTATAAATCTGAGTTAATAGTCAAGATTATCATTATTTATTAATTAATCAACATGTCAAGTACGTCCATTAGATATTTAATGCAATTCACATTGTAATTGGAATTACTTTAAGTAAAACTTTATACGGACATAGTAAAAATATGTAGATAAAACCCCCTTTTCTGTACTAAACCGTGAAAACATGTAACACTCTAATAACAGATAATTGTTAATTAAAGCAACATAATTTTTAAAATCACTATAATTAATAATTAGCACGGTTGAATTTTGAGGTAAATTTTTAAAACACTTATAATATAAATTTACTAAGGGAGAGAAAGTATCGGTTTAGTCGAAATACTATTGTGCGTACACAAAGCGTTTTCATAATTGAATTCAAAGCAAACACATAAATCCTATAATTTCAAAATCTGATTTGATAGATCAGCATTAATTGAACCGATATTTAATTAACTAACATTTTTTATACAAGGCTATACCAAGTGCTTCATCACAAGGTAAGGAACAAGCTAACATATTTGTGTTATCCATATATCAACAAATAATTTAATTTTTACTTAAAACCAAAATATGCTCCCGAGAAGTGGGTTATTGCATTTCACAAGCAACCCACAGCCCAATCTATACCGAGATTACATATACAATCCACTATATCCAATTGCGCTTGCACTTGTAGTGTACTGAAACCTGATGTGCCGTATGAGGTTTAGTAGCATTTGAATTGCCTAATTGGTTTATTTAATAATATTCAAATTTTGATTTTTAAAGTAATTTAAGTTAAAGTGAGATGTAATCGCTACTGTCCGTTTTACCATATGGTCGTATTGGTTTTTCGGTACATTCATCAATAATTGGTAACAGGGTGTGTTTGTACACAGGGAAACTGTGACTTATGTCTTTTCCCTATCCACTGGCCCGTCCAGATTTATTATTGATCCGCCGTATAGAGGCCTTGGTCCGCGGGTACTTGGTGCACCCATTTGGAATCCGCAGAGGTTCAGGCTAACCCAAATTCCCAGCTCGTTGGCGCTGAGGATTACGATTCAGTTTCCGGAGAGAAAACCACATTACTACTTTGTGATTTCGGTGAAAACACTACTTCATAGTGAAATACATTACTAATGTAATACTTTGATCACGGTGTAGATAAAATGAAATTATCTATCCTTTTCCTTCCAACCTACATATACATATTTTATGCAATCGACTTTTTTTCACTATCGCTAAATCGACCTATTAGCTTATTTTACAATTTTTGGCCAAGTTTAGCTGAGATCAGCCCTGATGTATAGATGTGGGCATGTGGCGGTGCGCGTTGGCGTGTGCGGTGTGGTGGGTTTGTGCGTTGGCGTATGTTTGCGTGTGTGCGTGTGTGTGTGTGCGTGTGTTGTGAAGATTAGTTTTTCCCTTTTACTTCGCTTATCACAAACCGTAATTAAGTCCGTCAAGCAATTAATTATACACCATTTCATATTGATAACAGTAGAATTACGGAGTACAAATAATTATATTCTAACCCACAATAAATGTCAAATAAATATAGTAGTAAAGTTTAATTATTCAAATAAAATCATTTATGGTAAACAAAAATCAAATCTAGGAGATTGCCGTTAATTATAAATAGAAATTTTCTCGTTTATATGGAAATTAAATCTTGATAAATAACAATTTAGTTTGTAGTAAAACGCAATTTTAAATGGAAAATACACTTAAAACCTGTTATATTAATATTAGGTAGAGATAAGTAAATAAATTATTCAGAATAGATTTTAAAATCCGATCAATATAATTAAGAGAGTTTTAAATTAATAAAACAAATTATAATTAACACCGTCCTTATAAAAATGATTAATTTATTTCTGGGAAAATTGCATTGTTAAATAATATTTTCGATATAAATAATTAATGTTAAACCTGTAATAATTTCTATCATATGGATTCCAACTAGAATGGAATATTGTAATCTCGTTCCCATTGTGAAAAGAAAGTATTTTAATAATACATTCAAACCGTTTAAACATGTGCAAGAAGCAATCGACTTCTGTAAATTTTGAGTTATAATTAGACAAAGGTGTCCGTAATTATTAATTGAAATATCCTGTAAAATAAGTATATTTTATTAGTAGAAACCAGCAAATTTTATATCAATCGTTCCGTTATTTCAAAATAACGATTTTAGCATGTCAAAATAAGTATTGGGTTATTAATTGATTTAAAATTAATTAAAACAAGTCATTATGCTGTTACCTCAGTATAGAAACATGGAATTTCCAGCTTCCCTTTTTTCTTTAATAAATTTCAAATTTTACTTTCTTTAAATTGTGAAAATTAAAAGGGTTTCAAAAATTCAATTAAAAATTAATAGATACTTGCTATATAAGTACATTTCAATGTGTAATACAAATGTAAAAGTTGCTTTGTTACTGATAACCGCTATTAACTAAGAACCGTGGAATTGAACTCATTTAAGAGAACTTGTATTTATTAATAATCATTCATTTTTCATCAATCACTGTAAGGATTTTGTTTGTCAAGGGTACATGTGACTTTTGTCAAGGGTACCTGTGACTTTTGTCAAGTACCGTATCCGCCGTCCGTCCCAATTAATTTTGTAAAGTACATCTTCTACCGCAGGATAAGACTCTGAATATTACCCTCCACTGAGAGACCTGGAGCAGCCGTTTGGAAACCGTACATGTTCAGGATTGGACCCAAGACCGCCTGGACATTATGTAATCTTTGGGTCGCGGCCGAATCCTTTTAAACCGCTTCAACCACTATAACGAAGAACCCGTTATCCGTATACCCCCAGGAGTTGACACCGAAATGAAATAAACACCGTCGATTATAAGTAAACTAAATAAATGTATTTCCAAACAAGTTTATTTTTATTGGTGCTCGTTGAGGGTAAGCTTCACTTGCCACCACCGAAAAACCCATTACAGTGTGCGTGTGGTGGGTTGTGCGTGTTTGCGGTGTGGTGGGTGCGCGTGCGGGCCCGTGCGTGTGTATATTTGTCTGTGTTTGGTGTGTGTGTGTGTGTTTTTTTTTTTTGGGTGTGTGTGTGTGTGTGCGTGTGTGTGTGTGCGCGCGCGCGTGTGTATATTGAGTGTGTTAGTATCCACGATAACTCCAGAACTAAAACACCAACGTATTTACCATTTTGTATTTAAGCTTGTTTTCATTTCGCTTGGAGCTGATTTGATTTTTCGAAAAATCCAGAGGCGGAGAAGGGGGGTGTATTAGTGGAAATTTTTTGTTTTTATCAAATAGTTCTAGAACAGTTGCATATTTCAGAGATATAAAAATACCTAGATATAGACCTTAAACACATTTAATTATGTTCTACGGAATTTTTTGATACGACGCAATTTAGCGGCAAAAAAATCCTAAGGTAGAATTTAAGTGTAAGTTGAAATTTTTTCAATATCTGAATAACGATTAATTTTATAAGAAAAAGTGTAAACATATTTTACATAACTTTACTTTGCAAAGTTTTTAATATAATGCAAGGTAAGTAATTAAATACGAATGAAAATGGTTAAACTGTATTATTGCTATCTTACAGAAACGTACGGCTTTGGAATTTTTTTACATGTATTTATTTATATTCATTTCTACCTGAAGTTTAAAACGTCATTCTTACATAGATTATTGTTTTCGTTTTTACAATGTTGCCTGTTTTCGTTATGCACGTATGAAAGAGGTTGCATGGTTACCCTAAAAAAATTATAATTAAAATTATTTCATTTCTGTTTTTAAGCATCAAGATGTCTATTAACCTCTATCTAACATGAAGTTTTAAACGTCTATTTGACATGGTTACTGGTTTTATTTTTATAATGTTGCCTATTTTCGTAATAAACTTATTATAAAAGAGGTTGCATAATTATCCTAGAAAAAATGTTCTTAAAATTATTTCATTTCTTTAATTTCCATTTTGTTGGAAGGTCGTGTGGTGTTCCACACCAGATATTTTGTAATCCAATTTGCCATAGATACTGTTTGTATTGTTATAAATATTTTATTTTTAAGTTTGTTAACTAGAATTATTCTTTATAATTCGTTAGTTGTTTATGTTATATTTTTAATTTATTTGGACATTTTCAAAGGACTTAACATTCTCAGTAATCTAATGTTCAATACTTTTATGTATCTGTAGCCCGAAGCAGCAAACTTAATGAGTTCTATTGTCCACGAACCAGTTGTCCTTTTCGGTTTTGTAAAATGTAAAACTTTTTGTTATAAAATCATCTTTTTCATACACTTTGTTGAATGTCATAAATGTTTTTGCGCACAAAGAATTTTAAACCTTTAGGTATTGTTAGTCTTCAAATCTTCATAATAAATACAACCTTCATAATCCGGAAATTATTGTAATACTAATGCAAGGTATTTCCCATAACTTATTTCCCTGAAATCCATCTTATCCAAATTTCCAAAATCTAACCAATCATAACTCGCCTCTCTCACTTTAGTAATTATCAGTTGTACTTAGTGCCCCCCCTTTTTCACTCTTTTTGATTCCAAAATGTAATTTCAAACAGTAGTACAAATATATACCCCTTTTTATTAACATCGCTTCGCTGCATCAGTCAAACCTAAATTTATCATAATATATTCTATAATCATGCAAATGTGATTTTATGGCATATTCGCTTAATGATACTAGTTACTACAGTTATTCTAGCAGATAATATTGTATTATAAGTAAAGCAAGTGTAATATCTATGTTAAACAAGGTGTAGAGTAGTTAATATAATTTTTAAATTTATCTCTCTCTTATTGTAATTATACCTGACTAATGCGAAATAAAGCGAAGTTAATTCTTCAGGATAATTGTGGAATCACTACTAATTAATAGCCTTCCAATCAAATTCATTTGATATACAATATCCAACACAACAGACTTTTTAACGTTATCATTTGACGTTAACAAAACGTTCGATAACCCTAAATATATAATTATTTACGTACTAGTGCAAAATAAAATAGAATATTTTACACGACGATAAAGCGAAAATCTCGTAAAAGATAATTGCCCTTTTATCGTTTTGTATAATAAATTAATAATAATTGTGGTTATTACATTTTTACCGCCTGATTTCTTTCTACAATTTGCGTTAGCCACTTACTCTTGATTAGTTGTTCCTGTTCATGTTATTTTATCTGCTTTAAAAATGTCTATTTCATTCTGGCGGAAACAATATTGTCAACTTCGTACATTGTATCTATTTCCATTTTTAAAAATAATTAGGTTTAACTTTTGTGAAAAGCGTTATTTTATTCTCATTTTTTTTTAATACTTATTTTATTCCCCAACATTAAAGTGAAGTTGATAGGGATTTAATTTAATAATGAACGAAGGAATTTAAAATCAACAGTGAAATTAAATTAGTAAATATTATTTTGCAGTTACAGAAGAAAAATGTAAAATATGTAAATAGTTAAAAAAAAGTTGAATTCTGATTGCACAAGTTAGGTATGTTTTAATATTATAATTACTGTTACCTTGTCAACTACAAATTAACATTCATAATTTGTTGGTTTCTGTCCAGCTAGTTAATTGTCGTCATTCCAACCCACATTTTACAGATAAGTCCAAGTTAAACCGTACAATTAGGTTTTTATACAAATTTCGTATCGCAAACATTTGTTATTTTTGACATTTCGTTGTGGACTTTTGATGGAAATTAATTAAGCAATTGCAATTAAATGTAGAATTTAAGCAATGTAATAGTATTTTTTGTAAAATATTTGTATTGTTTGTAAAATATTGCAATGTATTTTAAAATGTGCTTCATGTGACAAGATGATTATCTTCTTTTTTCATATATATTAGGTGCACCAATTGCTTCTAAACTATCGGCGTTTCGGTTTGCGTGTTAGTTCGACACTGACAGCTTATATAAGAAAGACTAAATCACTATATGCAAATTTGACCAACGAGACAAATAAATTTTTCACCTTTGATGTTTGCAAGTATTTCTGAGATGTCAGATGCGTGCTTTAAAGACATTAACAGACACGCGAACGCAGATTGCTATTTAATTTTAAGTTAATGTCGTTGATTAAGTTACGCTTTTTCTTGGTATTGATTAAAGTTACGATTATTTAATAGGGTACAAGTCATTTAGCACCTTTAAATACCCGGATAATTTTATATTTCTACGTTTGTTTATTGAGACGCATAATCATATTAAGGTCGTTTAATATTAATACACATAAATATTTCAATGTGCTTTCTTCATGTACACGCTATATATACTTTTTTTAATTATAGGAATTTTGCAATCATGTTTTATAATAAGGCTAAAAGTATTTGCATAAATAAAGTGTTCATTGTGACTTATTAACAGACTTTAATATCAATTGTTAACTTTGATTGTTAAACAGTACCTCAATTATATCCACCCTAAAGATCTTGTGGGTTTGTAGTTTATTCAACAGGAAGTTCTAGTATTATGTTGGTAAGGATTCAAACACTAAATTTACCTACTTTAATGCTATTCCGTCACCAAGTCTGTTTCTGATATTAATATCCTAAAGCCCTGAACTGTTAAGTACATACAAATTTTGTGATCCACAAATCTAAACTTTCAACAATCTGTGATAAAACTCCACAACTTCTGGATATTGATTTATTTTCATAACCGCGTATAGTTAATTAGAAGTAGTTGAATATAAATCGACAACAGTAAAAGTTTTTTAACATCAATGTTTATATACAATCTATTATACAGGACAATATTCAGTAAATGATTTGATTTGGTTATTGTGACATGTAAGATGGCACTCCAATGAGAGCATTGTATCTAGCTGTGCTTAGCATAACTATTTTGACTGTAACAATGAACAACTTAACTAAAAACTAAAACTAATTAAATCTATTTGGCAGATCAAGTGGGTTGTGCCAATTTAGTCTGTTAACATATGGCCTGTCCAGGAGATTTGCTGCAAATTCATTGATACGTGCGTTTATCACAGTGTTTTGTACTGTTTTATTGACGACACAAGAATGTAATGTTGTATGATCCAGTCAGGAACGTATCTGGGAGCATTGACAATGTTTCTGATTATCTTGTTCTAGAATCTCTGTAAGAATTCTTAGTTGTTGGATACAGTTCCCATACTTCAATTGGCCAGGATAGTTTTCGCGTACTTTCGTAATGAAGTTAGAAGACGTCCTAATACCAGATTTGTCTTACTGGACTTAGTTGCTTTCTTAATTCATATTACTTTGTTTTTATAAGGTAATACCCAATTTGGTTTTTCGGAAATTGAATTTTAACGTAAGTGTAATCCCCCTGGCATAATTTTATTTAATTCCATCTGCCGTGAATTTTTTTATTAATCCTTTACTTCCGTGTTTTTATTCATAACTCTTAAAAGGTATACTAAAAGGTTTTTCAGTATTTTAAATGATTCAAAATAAATTCTAAAACAATTTGAAATGTAAAAATTAATTTATTAAAATAAAATAATAATTTTTAAAATATTTCAAAAAAATAATTTGAATGGTCTGGGACCCATGTTTTTAATTTATAATGGCCTGGTCGGGGCTTGATTGTCCTTGGCTAGGGCTTTTCTTATTTTATTTAAACACAGTAGTATTTAATATTTAATTAAGAAACAAGAAAGGTTATGCAAATAATATTAATGGTTTTCCGAAAGAGTGTGTGTATAAAACAGTCTTTTAAGATTAAAGGTTTTATACTAGACTAAGTATCCTTTAAATTATTACTTAATATGTAAAACGCGGTTTGAATATTGCATGAAAACTTCCTTTAATACAAAAAAGTTTATAATTTTGTTAATAAAGTCGGAATGGGTTTAATTAACCTTAATGGGGGTTAATTTGTTATTTGGTCAAGTAGAAAACATAACGGTTGTGTTCCGAATACAAATCGGCTTAAATTACTGAATAATTATAAAAAAAATTAAAAAATAAATTAATTAATTATAAAATTATATGTACAGAGCTAAAACAAAGGTAACGTTAGTGGCTGTAGATATTTATAGCCAGTACGGTCAACTATAAATACGTAGAATTTGTTGGTCCAGGTGTTAATCTCGTGTGTCAGAGGTATTCGCTATGGTGGAACTCCCCAGACGAGGTTTCAGTCCGTTTTCTAGCGAAGGAGCTCGATAACAAGTCTATGCTACCGCGGAAGTCATTCGCAAATATTCTACACTCGGTATAGGTTGCTAGTCCCTCTTTTACGTTAGATTAATTTTTAAAAGGATTTTCTTCCGTAGGTAAACGTCACGAGTGCAGACTTGTCTTCGTTTGATTTTTGTCACACTCTGTGTATTTGCTCTATGCTGTTATGACATTCTCTGATGCTTCGGTAGGAGGCTTTTCTCATGAAGGATTGGTTTTAATCTTTGTAGAATAAGCTTTTCAAATACTTTAGGAAGGGCAGAGAGGAGTCTGACCGGCCTGTAAGACGATACGTAGTCGGAATGCTTGCCTGGTTTAGGGATCGTAATTATTTAAGCAATTTTCCATTATTCTAGGAAGACATTTTAAACATTAAAAAAATTAAAATTTAGGTTATTCTAGCTTTTGGTTTTGGTTGTTAGAGTCTGTCAATTTTTATTTTGTTTTTATTTAGTTTCACTCATTTTGATTTTTGTGAGTTTTTCCGAGGACTGTGTTGGTTCTTCGATTGATTGCTGAATTACTCTCTCTTCTTTGTCAGGGGTAGTTGAGGGGTGATGTTGAAAAACGTTTGTCAAGCGGTTGGAAAGACATCGATTTTCTCAATAGCATTTCTTGTCCAGGTACCGTTTCGTGTACGAATTTTTTTTACTCCTAATAGAACAATGTACTATTTAATATAAACCGCATATGCACTCAAAATTGTAATATGCATAAATAATTCTGTTACAAGTGTTAACCAAATTAATCAATTCTAATTTTTTTTTTCCCCCCCCGGGGGTTTGGGATTAAATGGGGACATATTAAATTTTTTAAATGTTCAAATTTTAATTAAGGTTTACCTTTTGTAAAAGTTTAAAAAAAACCCCCTTTCCCCTTTATATTTTGAAAACCCTTTCTTATTAACCTCATTAAAAAACCCCCGAAAATCCCAGGGCGTTAAATGGCTTTGGGGCCCAATTCAAATAATTTTTCGTTAAGTTTTTAAACCAAATTTTAAAATTTTAAATTTTCTTTCTGTAAAACCTTTTTCAAAGTTTATCAAAAAAAATCAAATAAATTAAATTTATTAAAAAATAAATTCAATTAATAAAATGTTTTTTCCTTTTTTATTTTTTAATTGCCGTAAAAAAAATTTTTTTGATTTTTACCCCTTTTGTTGGGTGATAATCGAATGGGAAAAATAAAGAAAACAAAAAAAAGGGGTTTTTTCTAGGAAATAAAATACCAACCAAAAAAAAAAAGGTTTATAAACAATAAACCTTTATTTTTTAAATATAATTTAATTTATTTATTTCAATTTTTTAATTATCCAAATATTTATTTAATTCGATTTAATTTATAAAGGCTAATTTTTTTTATTTTTTTATTAATTTTATTACAATTAGTTTTTAAAACTCATTAATAAATTAACCAGAATTTTAAATTAATTGTGTATTTTATTTTTTCGAAATAATTTTTGATTTAATCCAATGTGAACAAAAATTTTTTTGAAAACATTTAAAAAAAGATGTAATAAATAATATTATAATTATTTTAAAATTTTAACCACTTTAGAACACGGGTTATGAAAAAAGCAAAACCACCAATTCAAAAATTTAAGAACCCAATTAATAAATGTTTTGGTATAAAGTTGAATAAAAATTGGTCCTTTAATTTTTTATGGATTTGAATTTATTTTATTTTCTATTTTTAACGCAAAATAAACATTACCACTGTATTAGTTAAATAAATTAAGAAAGTAAATTTAAAAAGTAATTTAATTCTAAATAAATACTGTTTCAAGTTTTTACCATTCAATTAAAATTTTTTTAATTTAAATTTTAAAAAAAAAATTTTTTAAAAAAACCCAAAATTTAAAAAAAAATTTTTTTTAAATTTTTTAAAAAATTAAAATTTTTATATAATAATAATAATTAAATTTATTAATTTAAATATTTTAAAATTAAAAAATTTAAAAATTTAAACCGGAAAATTTTTACTTTTTAAAAAAAAAACATTTTAAAAAAAAAATAAAAATAATATTATAATTAATTTTTTAAAATTTAAATTATTAATATAATATAATATATAAATTAATTTTTTAAATTAATTAAAAAAAAGAAAATCATTAAAATTTTTTTTAAATACGATTTAAATTTTGTTTATTTAAAATTTCTTTAATGGTAAAGGCTTTGTAAACTCTAGTTTAACAACTTATTTAAATTAAATAATTTACACGCCAATAAAGGGATTTAAATTTTAAAAATTTTTAAAATTTTCATAATTAATTTATTCAATTTAATTTTTGTTTAACGTTTAATTAAAAATAAATTTATAATTTATATTAATTTAAAACACTAAATTTAAAATTCAGTGCAAGTTAATTTGTTAAAATTATTTAAAATAAAAATTGGATTAAAATTTATTTACATAAAAATAATAATGTCCAATTTTCAAAAGGGTAATTTAAAAAATTAAAAAATTTTTTAATTTTTAAAAAAAAAAATTTTTCGGAAGGAAAAAACAAATTTTTAAATAACCCTTAATTCTTCTTTACAAACTTTTAAAATTGCATTTATTTAAAAAAAATTAAATTTTTTAATTAATTAATAAAATAAAATTTTTATTAAACCAAAAAATAATTTAATTAACAAAGTAATGATTAACATAATTTGTTTAATTTTTTCTTTAAATTTGTTTAATGCTTTTCCCTTTTATGTTAATTATTAATTTAAAGGAAGTGGGGAAAAGTCAATTTTAAGGCTTTTATTAAAATTTTTATAATTTTCAAAAAAATTAAAATTATTTTCCAAAATAAAATTTTTTATTCAAATTCTGAACTTTTTTTTGTTTAAATTGTAAATTTCATTTAAAAGGTCAACTTTTTTATTTTTCGAAAATTAAATTGTATTAAAAAAAGAAAAATGATTATTCATTTAAGATCAAACATAGTAACAGTTCCAAAATTTTTGCAAATTACCATAATTTAAATTCCCTCAAATTTTTTTGAATTAAATCTAATAGTTGTAAAAAGTTTAAAAATTTTCTTAGTAAATTAACTTGAATTTTTTTTAAATCTTTAATTTTGTGACCAGGCAACAATTGGGGTTTATTTTTTTCAAGCGCAAGTTTCTTTAACATTTTTTAAAATCTTTAAGAACAAAAGCACTTTTGATACGGTAAAATGAAATTTAAACAAATTTGTTGAACTTTTTGTTAACTGTTTTAAGTTTTTATCAGGATTCCAAAGGATTCAAATTATTTAAAAACGATTTTTAGAAATTCAATTGTTTTTTTACTAATTTTTATTAAAATTTTTTAATGGTCCAAAAAACGACCCCAACGTTTCTCAAAAAACACCTGTTTTTAAAATTTTTTCTTTAATTTGGTAAATTATGTACCATGACCTTCTATACAACAATTCAAATTTAAAAAAAATAAAAGTTTTATAAAAATCAAGGACTTGAAATAACTTAATACCATAAACTGGCATGTTTTATTTCGTTTGATTCTTTTTTTACCAATTTCACATTTGCCTTTCGAAATGGTTATTTTTGGAGAAAATTTCCAAATAAGGAACGGGTACTGGCCACAACGGGGGGGGGCATGGGAATCGTTTTCAATTAACATTTTTTAGCTTTACTTCCAATTAATTGTTGTGGAATTCAGAAATTTATTTCCCACTTTAAGAAAATAAAAATTTTCAAAGGGGTTTCAACCAAACTAATCTGTTAATTAATTTTGTTTTTGGAAACCTCTTTAATTCTTTTAATTTGCAATTCTTCAACAATTTAAAGATTTAAAAAATCAGTTTAGTTTTTAAATTTCTTTTGTTTTAATTTTTTATTTTTTTCTCTTTTGAAAATTTGTTTCTTTAATAAACAATTAAAACATTTCCTAGTTAATTGGTATTCAAAAAACAAACATTTATGAAAAAATTAATTTCAAATTTAAAAAAAATTTAAAAAATATTTTAAAATTTTATACTTTAGGTTCTTTACCTTTTTTTCTTGGTTAACTAATTTTCAAACTAAACAAAAAATTTCTAACGGGGAACTTTCAAATAATTTTTAACCATTTCCCCAAAGGCGTGGGCAAAACAATTTCGTTTTTTTAAAAGTAAACGAGCTATAACAAAATAAGAAAACTTAAAAAATTTAAAAAACTTTTATTAAAACTCATATTATTTTTTGAAAATGAATTTACCAAAGGTAAAATAAAATAACAAAATTAAAATGCTAAGCACAATACCATAATTAAATAAGTCTAACCAAATATTTAAATCCTTTTTTAATTTTTTTGGAAATACAACCATATTTCAATTAATTTTCATAAGGTGTTCAAGCAATTGAATCCTTAAATTTTGGTTACTTTAGTAATTTTTATTATTTTTATTTTGAAAATTCTTTCCCAAAATCCAATTAAAGGATTTTAACAATAGGTTTTCAAGAAGGTAATAAATTAATTAAGGGGTTTCCTTTTTTTTTGAGAAAAATGTTATTTCTGGATTCCGGGCTTAAATTTAATTTCCACTTAAAATATTAAATTTTGCAAAAAATATATTTCTGGAGTTTTTAAACCAAAAATTTAAAAAATAAATAATTATTGAGTATTTAGAAATTAATTGGTTTCCAAGGATTTAGTTTCTAAGGTAAAAAAATTCTATTTTAATTTTTTTGAGGTTTAACGGGACCCCCTAAAAAGTTTCTGTTTTGTTTCATAGAACGGGGGGGCTTCGAAATTAGCTTCCATACCCGAACAATGGTTTTCAAAAAACTTTAAAATTATTTTAATTTTAAAAAAGACAGTTTTAACTATAAATTTATAATTAAAAGTAGGGCAAAATTTTATATTAAGCGACTCAAAATTTTGTCCAAATCCTAGAGCTATAAATTTGAACTGTTCAAATTAAATAATCCCACCTGTTTAACAATTAGTTTCTATTTATAAATATTAAAAATTAAATTGGTCCAATTTGAAATGGACTTTTAATAGTTATCCTTTCCCACCGTTTTAATTTTTATAAAATAAATATTTAAGTTTTCCCAAGGTTGACGAACAAAAAATTAAAACAACAAATTGAAAAGTTTCACCCAAAAGGTTTTAATGAAACCAAGTTTAGGAAGCCCATAAATAAAATTTGGGGAATTTCGATTCTTGGCTCCCATTTTTCTTATAGGAAATTTGTCCCTTACCCCATTTCCACTTTAAGTATTTTCTTAGCTTTCTTAAAATCCGTAATTGGCTTTTGCCCAAGGGAGAAAAAAAATTTTTGAATATTGAATTCAGATTATTCTTTATAAACAATCCCAAAATTCACGTTATTTCGATCAGTCATCGAGAATACAAATAAATTCCTTTTAATTGTTAATGAGGGCCAATTGCATAACAAATAATTATTTATTTTGAATTTTTCCTAAAGAGTTTATTTCTTCAAAGCCCTGGCCGGCCTCCATTTTATCCCCCAAAAAAATTAAAAGATTATTGTGATGGTTTATCGGTTCCCAAAAGCAGAGTCTTCACCTAATTCAAGATGTTAATCGAAAAAACTTCGGCCTGTTTACCGAATAATGATCGAGAAACGCATTATTTTTTAACAAGTTCTTTTTAAATATTTTAAAAATCAATATGGTTTTACCTTTTATGATTGGCAAAATTCCTAAATGCTTATCTTTAAACCCAAAAGGTATTAACACAAAAAGTCGACTGGAAAACTCGAGTTTTTAAAAAACCACCACTCAAAATTGCCCATTTTTAAGTGTTTTGTTAAATTTTTAAATCTTTTGGCAATAAGGAAAATCAAAATTTAAAATCATGGAACCCGTTTAACCAAAAACTCTTCCTTGCGCTATTTCCCAAAGGGTCAAAAATAATTGGGCGTAGTCTCTTTAAATGTTTTCGAGGCGACCTTATTTTTATTTTAATGCCGGAATGTCCTATAAAATGTTTGGGTGAAAACTCTCCAATGCTCGTTTGCGCCGGGGTTTTCGGGAAATCGTACCGGTGCTTTGGGGTTGTTTAAATGTTGATCATGGGATTAGATATTTTAAAAAGTTTCAGGGACCTACGTTTTTGAAGCTTTTTCGTTAACTGTTTTAAATTGGCTTCCAATTTTTCTTACACAGAATTTTGGTTTCTGAAACCAATTTAATGAAACTGTTTTAAAAAATTGCAAACTCAACTTTTCGAAAAAGGGGTAAATCTTTGTTAAATTTAAAAAAAGAGTGTCCCTTAAAGTTTTTCTCCCTTTGAAAATCGCAATTTTTTTTCCTATTTCATAAATTTTAAAATTAACCGTAAAAAAAAAAAATATAACTTAAAAGTCAACCATTTTGTTTTATTAAAGAGAAAATTGTCATTTAAGATGGCCCCTGAAATTAAATTTTTGGTTCATTTTAGGCAAAACCTAAAACTCAATATTAAGGCTTTCCGTAAATCCCACAGGGGATCCCCCTTGCTTATGAACGCTTCAACCCCTAATAATTAAAAATAAAACCTAATTCAATTTAAAATTTTATGTTTCCATGTTATTTAACAAACGGTTTTAGAAATTTAACAGTATACCTTAGAAAATTAAAATAATAGAGAAAAACCTAAAATGAATTTTTTAAATTTTCAATTTATTCAAAAGGTACTTTGGAAATAAAACCTAGTAAAATTTTAAATTGAAGAAATTAAAACCCAAAAATTAATGGGACTTAACTATTACTTTACCGGATTTTTGAAAATAAAATTAAAAATTATTCAAAAAACAAAGCATAATGGAAATTTAAGCCAACATTTTTAAAATTTTTGTACAATAATAAAAAATATTTTTTTCCCCCCAACTTAGAAATCCATTTTTTAAGTAATTTTTTATATTAAAATTTGAATTTTTTCGGTTGGTTTAAAATTGGTACGTTGTAGACCTTTTGTAAGTGGAATGCCAGGAAGGGACCAAAACAAATTTTGAAAAGGTGTTAGGGTTTGGCAGATGAAGCCAATAATTTTGCTTAATTTAAATACAAATTAAATTTTAATTGTTAAAATAAATATATTGTAAAATAATAACTTTTATTTTTTAGTTTTAGTGCATTTTAAAAAGTTTAATTAACCAAATTTGTTTTTTATTCGGTATGTGTTACAAAATAACCCTACGTTTTTTAGCTGAAATGATAACAAACCATTTTAAAAGGAAAATTTCTTCGAAAAAGAAATTAATTATAAAATTTAAAATAAGAAGCGAATTAAAAGGTTTTAAAAAAAGTTTGGAGGTGAATCCAATTTTAAAGTTTAATTTAATGTTTTTTAAAAAACTTTACTTTTAGAAAAAACATACCCTTTTAATCCATTTATTATTACGAAATTAAAGCGCCTTATTAAATATTTCCACTTTTTATTTAATTAACATAAAAATTTTAAATTTTTATTTCCAAGGAGGCCCCCCCCCTAAAATTAGGAAAGGAAAACCCTTCCTTATTTTTCCCCTAACCCTCCGGGGGCCCCCGGTCCCCCGGGGGGCCCCCCTTTTGTTTAAAAAAAAGGACCACGCCTCGTAAATACAACTATTACCACCAAAAACGTTTTGAAAAAAAGCAAGTTTCTAATTTAAAATTTAGGTTTTTGCCATTTAACTTTAAATTTATATAAAATGGGAACAAATTTAAAATTGCCAATAGGCATAATTAATCCGGATCCCTACACGTATATAAAGCAAATTCAAAATAATACAAAAAATTTTTAAAACAAATAATCTTTAAAATTAAATAATAAAATATAATTTTACATAGACTGGATAACTAAAAAATAATGAATTTTTTAAAATTTTATAATACAAACCTACGGAAAAAGAAACAGTTATGGGTTTTACTCAATGTTAATCCCTAGAAAAAAACAAATTTAAACCTATTCCAAAAAATAACGTTTAAAATGGAAACGGATGGACTTAAAATTTTAAAAAAATTTAAATTTTTCAAACGGCTCCCAATCGTCTTTTTAAAGGAAAAGTTCCTAATACATTTTAATTTACATTTTACTTTTAACTGTTTTAAATGGGTTAAGGATAATAAAACAGGAATAAAATAAAAAAATTTACAAAAAATCCTTAATTTTAAAATTAAAATAAAACCAAAATTCCGCTTTTTTGATTCCTACCTTTTTTTGAAATTTAACATAAAGAAAATTAAATGAAAATTTCCTTTTTTAGAATAGGGAAAATGCCCAAAAATTGGGAAAAAATTAGGCTATACCAAAACTTTGAAAACTTAAATAGAAACGTTACAAGGACAGTTTTGGAGACCCCGGCAACATTTTAGTCGGGATCATTATTTCAAGGCAGGGGTGGTAATCTCCCCATATGGGGTTGTTGCAATTTTAAAATCGAAGTTCCTCTCGGAATATTCCGCGTTTTACTAACAAATAAGGTCGCGAATTATTAAATAAAACCCAATATTTTTAAAATTTATTTTAAATATTTCAAATAGGTTTTTTTATCCTTAATTCTTTTTCCAGTTAAATTTTAAGAAAGTTTAGCAAACTTTAAAATAAAACCCTATTTTGTAAAGAATTTTCCCGAAGTTTTTTCCCTCCTTAAAACATGATCATTATTTTTCCAGCCGCGTTTTATTTTTTTTTTAGGCCTGCTTAATCCAGGGTTCTTTATTCCGTCAAAATGGTTTAAATTTCGGTAATTAAATTTTAAATTTGGACCACTTTTTAAAATTTAATTTGGAAACCTTTGTTCTCCAATCGTAAGTAATACAAAAGTCAACTTTTCAAGTAATGGTTTTATTATTTTTTCCAAGAAGGATTAATCCCAACCTCTTTCGGCGAACTGTTAGCATCCGTTAAAATTCTTCCAGTCGGGTCCTCGTACACTGTAAGGGAACCTGGCCTTTCTGGGTTCGTGCAGTTGTTGAATGTTTCTGAAATTGTTGAAGGAAGGGCCGTCCAAATTTGATTTCTTTTTCTTTGACTGCCTTCCTTTCAAAGTATAAAAACAACTGTACGGTAAACCTTTTTTAACCCTTAAAAAGGTTTTCAAATGTTTGTGTAAATTGAAATGAAGGACCGAAGTTGTCTTATGAGGTACTTTTTCTTTCCATTTTTTCCTTTCTTAATTGGTTGTCCCTCAGCTTCAACGGAAAAACAAGCAGAATCACAAAGAGATGTTTTAAATTTTTAATTACGCCGTTCAAACATAATATCCAGGGGTCAAGGTTTCTAAACCCGGCCATTATGAACTCTTAACACGCTTTTAAAAAAAAACGCAAAAGAAAGTTGTTTAACATCTTTTAATTTTAAAAATCTTTGCAACATTTATTTTTGAAAATTAATTTAAAATTTCAATTTGTTAAATTTAATACCAAGAAAATGGTAATTTGGAAAAAAATTTTTTATGCAAATTTTAAGAATCGGCTGAAACTACCCAAAATGTTAAGGACTTTCTTCATTTTCTTTGAATTTCATTACTTTCTATTGTTAGAGGAAACCCCATCCCTTTCGTTAATAAATAGTTGAATTGCAAACGAAATTACGGAAAAGGTTCCATATATTGTTAGGATTAAGTCCGATCAATTAATGGACCCAAAAGAAAACCAACGGCTCTTAGGCACCTTTTATACCCCAAAATAACTAATTTTCGGTATGCATAATCCGCCATTTAAATTTAATTCCTTCAACATTCCCTTTTGAATAAAAATTTCTTTATTTTGTTTTCTAAAAAAATTTTAATGAGCCTTACTTTCACCTTAATAATTTTCAAATGTTGAGGCCCCCAACCCCATACAAGAACCATATAAAATAATTTATGCAGCCCCAAAAAAATTTGGTTATTCTTTTTTTAAAAAATTTTTGTCAAATCCTTTGATTTTTTTTTAGAAATGAATTAAATTTACAAATCTAATTTTTTAGAAATTAACGTAGGTAAATTTACCCAAAGAACAAACTTCATTTTTAAAATTTAAAATATGTAGAAGAATTTTCACGCTACGATTTTTCGACACCAATTTCAATTTTCAAGGTTTCTCTAGTTTTTGATTTTCAATGGAAACAAATTTTTGATTTTGGGGCCTAAATAAAACAAATATTTTTTATTAAATTGGATGTAAAGCCAAAATGAAAAATAAGATTTCAAATTTCAACAACCACTTAAATCCCAATATCATTAAAATTTTGAATTTTTTTCAAAAGTTTCTATATTGTAAAAAATGAAATGCAAAAAACTATTTGGATGGGTAGAAAAAAATATTATTGAATTTAAAAATTTTAAAAACCCTGGTAACCCTCTGGTTTAAACCGTTTAATATTCAATCAATTTCTTAAAATTTAAAAATTGAATAAATAAATCATTTTAAAGTTTCAAAATTTTTCCAATAAGTAAATAAACAATAACCTTATTCTAAAGTTTAACAATCCTTATAATTTTTAAAATTGTTAAAACTAAAATGAAAAATATAAGGGACCGAAGAAATAATACCCTGTTTTTAATCCCCATAATAAACGAAAATTAAAAGAAGATTTAAATATCGAACATTTCAATACCTTAAAATAAAATATCCATCTTTTTCATACTTATTGGTCATAAAGTAACGCTTCCGTAATTTTTTCCCAAATTTTTCAAATTATATTAAATTTTTTACTAATTATCATCCTACTAATTAATATAATTTAAATAAATTTAATTATATTATAATTAAATAATTTTATAAATTTTATTTTTATTAATTTTAAAAATTTAATTTATAAAAATTATTATAAATGAATTTTTTTAAAATTTTTAACAATTAAAATAAATTGTTTTAAATTAAAACCTTTTTTAAATCATTTCGAAAAGGTAATTTATGAAATCAAAACGAACTTAAAGTTCAGTTGAAAAAATGGGGTTTTTTCTTATTTAAAAATTTAATTTAAAAAATGTCCGTAAATTTGCTTTGAAATTACCAAGGAAAACTTTTTCTTTTTAATGAAAAACTTTATTGGTTAGGCTTGAAGCCAGAATAAAATGGACAATTTAAATTTAAACCAGTTTTTATAATGGACAAATTGTGTTGTGTTGAAAATTGTTTTTTGTTTCGGTTTCTTTTTTGGTTCGTGCCCCTTGGAAATTTTTTTTCTAAGTTTGTTGGCTCAAATTTCAAAATGCTGTTGCTTTGGGTAATTTGTTGTTTTGTTGTTTTCATTTGCGTTGTAAACCCTTTTGGGTTGTTTTTTGCTTATTTGTGGCGGTTTGAAGTAATTTCCTAAAAGTTTGAAATTTATTGCTTGGTCTTTAGTTTTGTTTCTCTGCCCCTTTAGTCTTTTTTAAGGTAAATTTGTTTTTTTTTTATCTGGTTTTGCTTTGTCGTTTGTGTTGTTATCCTGTGCCATTTTTGTGTGTGGGGTGCAGCTTCGTTGATAGCACACACCTTTAATAAATTTGCAAAAGGAGGAGCAAAGTTTGGGGTTTTTGCCTTAATTAACCCAATAATAGAAATTGGTTAAGGACTAATAATTTTAAATTTTCCCCATTTTAGTAATGTGCCACTTACAATTAATTCAGGGTTAAAGGGGGGCAAGATTTCTTAAAAATCTTAAGTTGATAACAAAATTAAGGGTTTGAAAGAAGCAAACTTTTAAGGGTTTTTTAAAATTAATTAATAAAATTTTGATTAAATTTTTAAGGGAAAAAAATTAATTTTTGTTTTCAAAAAAAACGCAAATAATTTTGGGTTTAATATTAAAAAAGGTCTTTAATTTCCCCTTATTAAAAGGGGATTATTAAACAAATAATTTCTTAATCTTTTAAATAAAAAATTTACGAATTTTATTTTAAAATGAAAATATATCTCTGGCCAAAAACTTTTAAATAAATTTTCCCAATTTTATTTAATTTAAAAATTATTTACTTAATTTAAAAACTTTAAAAAATATCAAGGTTGTTTTCATCCCCTTTAATAATAAATAAATATTAATTTTTTTTTAAAACAAACACCCGAAATTATTTGTGTTTTTTTTTAAAAAAAAAAAATTAGGGTAGATTTTATTTAAAAGGAAATTGCAACCTAATTTATACAAACAGCTTATTAATTAAGTGCTTTTAAATTAAGGAGGAAGTTAATGAGGTGTTATATTAACTTTGTTTTTTTGGGGTAATTTAAATTTTTTTGAAATCAACAAAATTGGAAATTGTTCTTAATGCTAATATTCTGAATCATAAAAATTTTTATAGATTTTAATGAAAATGCTTTAATATAGCAAAAAAAAACGATTTTCCGTAAAGATTTACGTACAAAATTCTTTAATCAATTATTAAGCAATTTTTTAAAATTAAAAGCAATAAAACATTATTTTTAAAATTTTAACCTTTTGTTTGGTTTTGGTTTTCCCAAAGTTTTCTTTAAGTTTTTTTTAAATTTTTAAAATTTTTTTTTTTTTGGGAAAATTTTTGGGTTTTACCCTTTAAAATTTTTTTTAAAGGGTTTTTTAAAAAATTTTTTTAAAAATTTTTTGGGGTTTTAAAATTTTTAGGGATTTAATGTTAGTAGCTCTTTCTTGTTCTGCAATATTAGTAAAGAATGAAATAGGTACCATTATCCCAAAGATCTCTGTGTTTAGTTTAACTATGTTTTACAAACCTTTGAAATTATTTTTTCATTTCTACATTAATTTTACTGTTTAAAATCAATCAATGTGACAAACACTCAACAAAAGATTAAAATCTTTAAAACATGGTCTTTTATGACAACTGTTAAGATTGTCATTAATTTTCGTACGACTCTCTGTGGACATCCTCATTTTATTACATAACTCCATTCTAAATCACTGTTTGGATTGTATATCACGCGCACATGTTGGTTTTAAGAATTAAATAAAATGCTATATTTCAGAAAACGTGTCTGGTATGTTCATAATATTATAAAAGCCGTAGATAGCTATTGCCATACGAGATCGCAGAGCAAAGATTATAGAGTCACCATTACGTGATCATTAAATAATATACTCTGTATGCTCATATTGATTAAAACTAATGGTTTTAGTTTAAAAAATCAAAAAAAATGCGTAGAAAAACGAATTAGATGAGTACAGTAAAATTTGATGTAAATGTGCTTAAAACACGTACACATACACACGCACCCACGCACCCACGCACCCACGCACGCACGCACACACGCACTCATGCACGCACCAACCCACCAACAGCAGACGCGACGCGCAGACGTGCAGAGGTTCAGACGTGCCGACCCGCAGACACACATAGACACAGACACATAGACACACAGACACACAGATACACAGGCACACAGACACACAGACACACAGACACACAGACACACAGACCCACAGACACGCAGAGACGCAGACACGCAGACACGCATACACGCAGACACGCAGACACTCAGACACTCAGACACACAGACACACACACACACACACAGACACACATACACACAGACACACAGACACACAGACACACAGATACACAGACACACAGACACACAGACACACAGACCCACAGACACACAGACACACAGATACAGACACACAGACACACAGACACACAGACAACAGACAACAGACACACAGACACACAGACACACCGACATACAGACACACAGACACACAGACACGCAGACAAGTAGAACCGAGACACTAGACGCCATCTTGGATTTTGACGTCACTTCCGGTTGTACACGCCCACGTGGGAGACCGCATTTTCCACCCTTATTTTTTACTTGCTTACGTGTAGGACGGTTTTTTTCACCCCTATTTTTACACACTCACGTGTGAGACCACATTTTCAACCCTAATTATTTTTATATACTCGAGACCGTATCCTTTCTTTTCGAAGGCCCTTTTCAACCCTAATTATTTTTATATGCCCACGTGTGAGACCGTGTTTTCAACCCTTATTTTTGACACACCCACGTGTGAGACCGTGTTTTCATCCCTAATTAAAGTTTTTGATTTTTAATGGCATACGTGAAGGACCGTATTTATTACCCTTATTTTGAGATGGTGATCTTTTAATTATTTTTATTAATATAAGATGATGACCTTTAATTATTTTTATTAATTAATTATCCTAGGAAATTCTTAATCTGATAGCTTTAAGATAATTAAGATCTTTAATTATTTTATTAATTAATTATTTTAGCCCTGGAAATGATGTAAAAGATAGTTTATTTAATTTTGTGTTTTACTATTAACATTTATTAGAACTTGTTATCAGATATTATTTAAAGAATTGATTAGATAATAATAATCACGTACACATTGACTGTATTTCCATTTTTACTTTATTAGCGTATTTTTTGATCAAATGGGATTGTTATTACATTTATTTTAATGCCTATCTACAGGTTGTATTTAGGTGGGGCTGGTCTAGGGTTAATCTTAGGGTTATCTTGGTGGTATTAAGGTCCTTCTGGCTATATTAAGAACAGTGCCCCTGGAGGTTAGGCAAATGCACACGCATACAATGTTGAAATTGCATAATTAATAAGATATTATTATTAAAATTATCGACCCTATTGCTTTAAAATGACCACATGCTATTGGATGATCTTTTACCTAAAACGTTGTATTTCTAATAAGGAGGTTCTTGTGCACACGTGTAGGCTTCGCAACTTGTTCTCAGGCCTTCGCCCCTGACTGGAGATGGTGTGGGAACCTAACTTATAAGACAAGTGTGAGCTTAGCTCTATCGTGGCCCCTTGATGCAATTGTATGTTGTTCTAACTTAATCTTACAGCTGTAGGCCTTCGACCGTCATACAAAATTGTATTCTAATAAGGAGGTTCTTGTAAGGTAGGACTTGTATCAGGGTCGCGCCTGGCCCTTGAGTAAAATTGATTTTAGCGCCATCTAGTGGCGTATAGAGTAATGAACATTTTCTGAAGATGATAATGCACACCTCTCTCTTGCTCTATCTTGTTTCTTCCTCCCCCCTCTCTCTTTCTCACACACGCACAAACAAATCAATTAATTAATCAATCTCAAACAAATCACGTTCGATCATCAGATAAAACTCAATCAATCAGCCGAAATTATGTCTTACAGTTTGCGGAAATCAGATTACAGATCAAACTGAATGCATTAAAATCTAATTAAATATGACGTGAAATAATAAATAATTTCTACCCTAATGCAATGATGCTTTATGTATAGGCAGATCCTCTAAACAGTCACATTAGGAACATCATATCTGATTTATTTGCATGTTTAATTACATACACACAAAACTATTTCATTGTAACGTGTTCATTAACAGCTGTAAAAACCCATTAAAAACTAATAATTACTTATATATAACATAGAGTTAAATTACAATTAACATGTTTTAAGAATATCAAACTGATATAATGGAAATAAAAGGCAAAAGGTTTTAATGGTTTATTATTATATACATGAATTAACAATAACTATAAGTTTAAAATCCGTGCGTACCTGCTATTTTGTAGAGCTGATCTATGACGTTAACCTGTGTAATAATATATTTAAAAATCTTTATCATTTTTGTTAGCAATATCAGGTAAAAACATATATATATATATATATATATATATATATATATATATATATATATATATATATATAAAAATAATACGCTTACCTTTAGAAGTTTTTCCTTCCACGCTACCATATGTTAAACTGAGATTTTTATACGTGTCTCACTAACAACACTTTGTGAATGGATGAATATAAACACTCGATTACATACCTGTCATTAATTATTTTAGAAAGTACACAGAAAAACCTGAATTCGTATTTAACAAAACATGTACCTACAAAAAATTTACATTCAAAACACAAATATTTTAAAAATTTTGCTAACGCGGAAATTACTTTTAAATAATTGAATCTTCAGGTAACGTAAAAACTCATTAAACAGTGATTACACATTAAATACTTAAAATATATAACTTTATACTACATCTATTATTACATAGAGATGGTATTATTCTTAAATTTAATTGATTTCGATAGAGCTCTGGAAATACTACAACCGTTCGAAATCTTGCTGCTTCTCTCGATATCAAAAAAGCTATACTAGTGGTACATTAAGTAAGCATAATAGCGGATACAGGTACAGTGCTAACGATTATTGATGTTTTTTTCTGCATGAGATTTTTGAATGAGACAGCCTCGCAGGTATTTTTTAAGAAAAACTATACACATCTCATGAGATCAAACGAGATTTTTTGAGATACAATCTCCTCATCGTCTGCATCTTGAACGATTATATTGTAACCTATAAAAGTAGCTAATAACCCTGATAGTTTATCAGACATTATTACATGGACACGAGGTTAGCCCTAAATTAACTGGTTTCAACGCTGCTCTGGGAATGCTGCACACTTAAAATCTTTAAGTTCGCTCGCAGAAGTGTGTGTACGTGGGAGCGTGCTAGTTTGCGTGCGTGTGTACGTGCGTGCATGCATGCATACGTGTTTTTCGTTTGATCCTCGTGCTAAAGCAGTGCTAGCTTGCGTGCATGCGTACGTGTGTACGTGCGTGCGTGCGTGCATGTGTGTTTTTTCGTTTGATCCTCATGCTAAAGCAGTGCTAGTCGATTGTATGTAGTTGTAGGCACTATTGTGGTGGCTAAAAAGCTATAATTGGAAACGCTGCCTGCTATGCCCAGTCCGTTGAGTTATGTTTAATTAGCTTTTGACAGTGTATTTAGATAATCAGGCTTGCATGTAAAGATAATATAGAGGTGAAACTAACTAGCTAATGTGTTTTCTACTACACGCATCACAGTATTGAAGATTCTGTTTATGTATTAGAAAACATACTACAGTCTCGACGCTGATTGCAGATAAAATTGAAGGAAATGAATACGGTACAACTTCTGCGAGCGAACTTAAAGATTTTAAGTGTGCAGCATTCCCAGAGCAGCGTTGAAACCAGTTAATTTAGGGCTAACCTCGTGTCCATGTAATAATGTCTGATAAACTATCAGGGTTATTAGCTACTTTTATGGGTTACAATATAATCGTTCAAGATGCAGACGATGAGGAGATTGTATCTCAAAAAATCTCGTTTGATCTCATGAGATGTGTATAGTTTTTCTTAAAAAATACCTGCGAGGCTGTCTCATTCAAAAAATCTCCTGCATGCAGAAAAAAAACATCAATAATCGTTAGCACTGTACCTGTATCCGCTATTATGCTTACTTAATGTACCACTAGTATAGCTTTTTTGATATCGAGAGAAGCAAGATTTCGAACGGTTGTAGTATTTCCAGAGCTCTATCGAAATCAATTAAATTTAAGAATAATACCATCTCTATGTAATAATAGATGTAGTATAAAGTTATATATTTTAAGTATTTAATGTGTAATCACTGTTTAATGAGTTTTTATTACCTGAAGATTCAATTATTTAAGTAATTGTTAGCAAAATTTTTAAAATATTTGTGTTTTGAATGTAAATTTTTGTAGTACATGTTTTGTTAAATACGAATTCAGGTTTTCTGTATTACTTTCTAAAATAGTTAATGACAGGTATGTAATCGAGTGTTTATATTCATCCATTCACAAAGTGTTTTAGTGAGACACGTATAAAAATCTCAGTTTAACATATGGTAGCGTGAAGGAAAAACTTCTAAAGGTAAGCGTATTATTTTAATATATATATATATATATATATATATATATATATATATATGTTTTTACCTGATATTGCTAACAAAAATGCCGATAAAGATTTTTAAATATATTATTACAGGTTAACGTCATAAGATCAACTCTACAAAATAGTAGGTACGCATCGTTTTAAACTTATAGTTATTGTTAATTCGCGTATAATAATAAACCATTAAAACCTTTTGCCTTTTATTTCCATTATATCAGTTTGATATTCTTAAAACATGTTAATTTAATTTAACTCTATGTTATATATAAGTAATTATTTTTTTAATGGGTTTTGCTGTTAATGAACACGTTACAATGAAATAGTTTTGTGTGATTAATTAAACATGCAAATAAATCAGATATGATGTTCTAATGTGACTGTTTAGAGGATCTGCCTATACATAAAGCATCATTGCATTAGGGTAGAAATTATTTATTATTTCACGTCATATTTAATTAGATTTAATGCATTCAGTTTGATCTGTAATCTGATTTCCGCAAACTGTAAGACATAATTTCGGTGATTGATTGAGTTTTATCTGATGATCGAACGTGATTTGTTTGAGATTGATTAATTAATTGATTTGTTTGTGCGTGTGTGAGAAGAGAGGGAGGAAGAAACAAGATAGAGCAAGAGAGGGTGCATTATCATCTTCAGAAAATGTTCATTAGTCTATACGCCACTAGATGGCGCTAAAATCAATTTTACTCAAAGGGGCCAGGGCGCAACCCTGATACAAGTCCTACCTTACAAGAACCTCCTTATTAGAATACAATTTTGTATGACGGCAAGGCCTACAGCTGTAAGATTAAGTTAGAACAACATACAATTGCATCAAGGGGCCACGATAGAGCTAAGTTACACTTGTCTTATAAGATTAGGTTACACCATCTCCAGTCAGGGGCGAAGGCCTGAGAACAAGTTGCGAAGCCCTACACGTGTCGCACAAGAACCTCCTTATTAGAAATACAACGTTTTAGGTAAAAGATCATCCAATAGCATGTGTCATTTTAAAGCAATAGGTCGATAATTTTAATAATAATATCTTATTAATTATGCAATTTCCAACATTGTATGCGTGTGCATTTGCCTAACCTCCAGGGCACTGTTCTTAATATAGCCAGAAGGACCTTAATACCACCAAGATAACCTAAGATTAACCTAGACCAGCCCCACCCTAAATACAACCTGTAGATAGGCATTAAAATAAATGTAATAACAATCTCATTTGATCAAAATACGCTAATAAAGTAAAAATGGAAATACAGTCAATGTGTACGTGATTATTATCTAATCAATTCTTTAAATAATATGATAACAAGTTCTAATAAATGTTAATAGTAAAACACAAAATTAAATAAACTATCTTTTACGTCATTTCAAGGGGCTAAAAATAATTAATTAATAAAAATAATTAAAGATCTTAATCATCTTAAAGCTATCAGATTAAGAATTTCCTAGGATAATTAATTAATAAAAATAATTAAAGATCATCATCTTATATTAATAAAAATAATTAAAAGATCACCATCTCAAAATAAGGGTAATAAATACGGTCCTTCACGTATGCCATTAAAAATCAAAAACTTTAATTAGGGATGAAAACATCTCACGTGGGTGTGTAAAATAAGGGTTGAAAACACGGTCTCACGTGGCATATAAAAATAATTAGTTGAAAAGGGCCTTCGAAAAAAGGACACGGTCTCACACGAGGGTATATAAAAATAATTAGGGTTGAAAATGTGGTCTCACACGTGAGTGTGTAAAAATAGGGTGAAAAATACGTCCACACGTAATCAAGTAAGAAATAAGGTAAAATGCGGTCTCGTAGGCGTAAAACCAAGTGACGTCAAAATCCAAGATGGCGTCTAGTGTCTCGTTCTACTCAGACACGCAAACACGCAGACACGCAGACAAAAACACACAAAACACACAACAAAACACACACAAACAGCACACACACACACAACACAAAACACACACACACACACACACACACACACACACACACACACACAGTGAAAAATGGACGTTTTCAAAAAAATGCTAAAATCATGTCATCGGGCGTGGAAGGATACCGTGTTACATGCTTGACGTACTTATTTCAGTGCAAGTGCTCAGCTCACGATTTATTTTATGTCAAGCTTAAAGAGGAATGACTATATGTTGTTTTAAGTATTCATAATTTTTGCTTAAAACAAACGCACGCCACTGTCACTAAAAAAATTCTTGTTTGCTGCGAGAGCATCTTATTTTGTAAAATTCATATTAGTCTGACGACGCTCAAGAACAGACCACAAATCAAAGAAAATGTTAAATAATATAAGAAATGTGGAAAAGCGGACTACTCGCACACCATTAGGGGAGAATAAAACTGAGCAAGTAATTCAGTTATGAAACTAGTTTTTCACTCTTAAGAGTCTTTACAAATCACTGAATTCACAGTATACGTATTAACACCTAGCCTATATATTTTCAAATGCTGTATTTAACGTTTTAATTTTATATTTCCTTTGATCTTATAGTTTTATTGCCAATTTCTAAATTTCTAATATTGCTTTCGTGAAAAGCAATCAATCGTGCATGTGTGCGTGACAGCGTGTGTGCGTGCATTTGTGTGCACGCGTCTGCGCGTGTGCGTGTAAGGTTGCGTGCGTACGTTTACGTGCGTGGGCACGTGTGTGCGTATATGTGCAGTTAATATTGGAGTGTTCTGGAACGCTAAATTTCAAAGTGTAACAATTCGCACGGTAGGTTGCATAATCGCAAGGTGATACAATTGAAATGTTGTCACAAAGCGGCAATTCAAACGTCTCAAGGTCTTACAATTCACAATGTGACATGTAGAATGTCTACTTCTAGCACAAACAAGTTTTTAACTGAGTTCTTGCGCATCTCACTAAACACCTTGGCATATGAAGCTAGGCAAAAGGAAAGTATGTTAATGTATTTATTTATATGGTTTTCCTTATGATCAAAAACAGTTTGGTTTTCTACAAAAACACCATCTGTCAAAGAGCTGCATGACGAACGGATGAGTTCGTAAATTCTTCCCCCAAGCACTTTTAACAGTTTGCAGTGTCTCTTCTAAATCTGTGGTGGCATAATTGTATCCACTTAGTATACCTATCATACTATCCCAGTCAGGGTATAGTCTTAGAAGCCTAGTGTGGGCCTGGTTGAGTTACTCTTCGAAAGCAATCACGACATCGTAATTTACAACGGTTAACTGTAAAGAAAATAAGTGAACAAAAAGAGAATAGCAGTTATATAGATAATACATACCCGTGAAAGTGAATTATTACCAGTTTACATGAATGAGCGTATTTAACCAATTAATGACACGTATGGTAAAAATGATAACGTCTCATTCTTAAAATTTGTTACGCAATAGCCATAGGGATGAGTTTAAAAAACTAGTCTTGAATCTAAACTTCTGTCATATTTAACGTCATTTATGTCATAAAAATCTTGAATGTGTAACTGTTTTCGTCTATTTTATTGATGTGAAAATCTAAAAGTGATGTTTTGTGAATTTTTTATTAACCTAATAAAAAATAACTGATCATTTAAGTCGAGGATAATCTGAACTTTGTTGCCACTTTTGATTTTATCTATAAATAAAGTTTGGGATATTCAAACCGTATAAATCACAAAATAACTTCGAAACAGCTAATCCGATTTTCTAAACTTGGCAGTTGTAAAGAGCTTTTCTTGGGTTACAAATTTAAAAAAAAAAGTTCTTAGTTTCCCAAGTCGTCTAGAGGCTTTGTTCGACATTCCGACAGAAACGTTAATTTTTCGCAAAAAATTAAATGCATTGGTTATGTTTAATCATGAACAAGTAGCAAAATGATGCTAAACAAATCTTTAAAACTATCTCGATATCTTGTCTAACCTAAAATATCGGCCAAAGAAACTTATACGAAAATCCTAAATTTTTATTTTTTTAATATATTTTCTGGAATTGTTTCTATGATGTAAGTTGTGGCAAAAAAGGACCATTTAAAGGAGGAAGGTTTTAATGCCCCGTAAATGCTCGAAATGCTGACCATCACGCTCTATGCATTGCTGAAGCCTCTCATGACTAGACAAAACTGCAGCTTCAATTTCGGTGTTACGTATTGCGTTACGAATCCGGTTTTGATATCTTCTAGTAGTAGGTTGAGTCCGAAACACGATGTCCTTTAAGCGCCCCATATAACAATCGAAGTCTAAGTCTTGCGATCGCATTAGAGATAACAGACTTCTGTAGGTGGCAAATCCACCTGGTGATATGAAATACTGCATTAATGCTCCACAAAAAAGAATTGCGTGGTATACGTATATGGTATATAGCACTAAATTTATTCAAGGAAACTTATGAATAGGTAGACTTGATTGGCCACAGAAGTTAATGAAATACATTGCCATTTATGGTTGCTAAAAATATGTTAATCGACTATTCTCCCAGTATGCACATACATTTGGGTTACTTCGATCAAGTAGATCAAGGATGAATTAAAAAAAGTCAATAGTACTTATGATTGTCATAATGACTTTGTCCAATGGCAATTTCAGTCTAACCTTCGATCAACATCTTCCTTCAAGGCCATAAACATGACGATGTCAGAACTTGCAGCAGTACTTATTCTTAAAGTAATGAAAATGTTTAAACGATATTTATTATTATTGTATGGCTTATTCGAACTTACCTATGGTCCTTCAAAAGTCTTTTGAACCGTTGTCCTATATGCCCAACTCAGTGGATCAATGCTACAAAATGCAAACATGATGGATTTCGCTCAATACAGTACACGGTTAATATTTTATTGTCTCCTTCCAATTCATTATGCCGAAATTTAATACGTAGAATAACTACCATTGTAAGCTCGCACTAATCGGAAAAATTAATCAAGGACGATTAATTAATTTTATCAACTGATAAACTGTTAGTAGCTACTTTCTTGCATTCTGCAGATATTCAGTAATAGAACCGCAAGCATAGGTACATCATTATTCCAAACGCATCTCTGAAAGAAAATTGCTCAAAGTTTAACTATGTCTTTACAAACCTTTGAAATGTATTTTTGTTTAGGTATCTGTTTCATTGCCTGCTTCTATTAATTTTACTTTTGTAATAATCCATATGAATATGCATTTAAACAAACAACAAATAGGCCTTTCGTATAACTCTTTATAGTAATCAAAAGGTGATTTTATGACTGACTGAATAAGATTGTACAAACATTTAAAATCGCAATTTCGTAGGTAACTCTCTGTGCGACATTGAAGCTGCATTTTATGTACCCATAAGAGGCCTCAGCAATGCACATAATGATGGTCAGCTGTTTGAGCATTGTATGGGCATCAACCTTCGCACATGTAAATCGGTCCTTTTAGGCATTAACATAAAATGACAATTTCCAGAAAACGTGTCTGGTATGTTCAAGAAATAATTAATAATTTAAGATTTTCGTATAAGTCTATTGCCATATTTTAGATCGAGAGCACAAGATTATCGAGATGCGGTTTTCGGAGCTTGTTTACGTGCATCATTTAGCTAACTTGTAATCATGTAAAAAGCTCATATTGCATTTAATGGTTTTAGTTTAAAAAGCAAAATTAAATCGTCTGTCGGAATGTAACGATGCTCTAGATGACGTACATGTAGAATTTGATGTAAATGTGCTTAGAAACAGCTCATTTCACACGCGCCAGTTTGTTAACAATCGGATTAGCTGTTTGACAACCGGTACTTACCACCCACCTTTGAATACCCCCACCACTTTATTTTTATAGATACGTCAAAAAGTGCCAAACAAAAAAATTTCAGATTATCCTCGACTTCAAAGATCAGTTATTTTTTTATTAGATTAATATAGCAGAATTCACAGAAACATCACTTTTTTAGATTCAAGATTGCAGTTACGCCCCCTAGCGACCATTTCAGAAACTTGAAAATATTTTCCAGTTTTGTATTGTCCGTTTTTAATAACTTTTTCGCAATCTACGATGTAGTTCAGTAAGTCACTGCATTTTAGTTGCGCAAGCACTCTACGATGGGTAGTTTCCCAGATACAGTACGTCGCATTCTTAGTTGGTCACCCTGTACATATAACATAAGCACTCATACACGTAGTTGGAGGTCTGTGTCTATACACAAATGGTAATTAACGGTGATCCTGGGCCTCAATCTCCCTACTCCCAGGATTTAATGTACTTGGGTAGACCGCCAGTCTCAGCGGTTTCCATGCATTTTTTGGGGTGAGTGAACCTTATAAAGGAAGATCACAACCATAAACTGTGAGGGATCGGGTAGTATTGCATAATGAGTTAAGCCCGAGTTGAATTACTGATTTTGGAGATGAGTGATCTGTAACTCAGGAAGGTGATTCATCTTTCACTCATGTAATGCAACTTGTAATGGGGAGAGATATACCTCAGGCTATTCTGGCATCTGAGTGTGTTGTAGGTAATGAGTCGTTCATATTTGCAACACGTTCAGAGGTCGTAATACATGAGTGTGTCCTGAGTCTCTTGCAATGTAGCATTCAATAAAGACTGGCCTTTGAAACTACAGTACAAGAAAGGAGGAACGCATCTGAGATTTGCAGAGCCCTGCTTGACCATACAATTCATGGAGGAGTAGTTCAACGGTATGAAGCAGAGGTCAGGGAACACAGCTCTGAGATTGTTCTGAGCCCTACTTGTATCCAGGGGTTCAATGAAAGGTGGCTTCCAATGGATCCGGTACAAGTAGAGATAATGCAGGACTCCTACGAGCGTATGCAAAGTCCTGCATGTGCTGAGGACTTTATAGGTAATGTCTAGACTACAGATGACCTAGCATTATATAGGAGTGCGCATCAGCGGTGAGGGATTCAATGGGTAACACAGCATCTTCTCCACAAAGTGTGATGGGTCCTATATGTGCAGCAAAGTTTCTGTAAAACGGCTGGCGTTAATCAGTTTTTTCATGCATTGCAGGATTAAGTACAATGCTGAGCAGAATGTGCGGCCAGCCACACCCCGACTACTACTGCTATTCTTTCTAAATCCACATGCATCATCCTTTCTATGGCAATCTGGACAGCTGAGGAGCAATAGACACAAAGCAAATGCATCTATTAATTCTAGGATTGAACTAATTCGGAATACGTTTACGTAGCGTATTGTTACGTACAGAGTATGTCATATCCGACATGCAAACATTTATGTGAAAACGTGATTGTCTTCGCGATTTTAAAATTATGCCTTCAGTTAGGACGGTATTTCTGATTAATAAATTAAAAAAGCTAAAACGTTAGAAATGGAAGTCCTACCTCATTCTGCCCACTCAATCTCCTCGCCGGTCATCTTTTCACTACAGTTTTCTTCGATAACTCCACAACTATACTTAGACAACAGTTTTTAATAAGTAGGTTGATAATATTTACGAACACACTGGTGTTGTAACAGCGGTCCCGTTCAATATCAATCAAGCCAAATTTGCACTTGACCTGCGTCGAGTGTTGGTACAAAAAATGTTCTTATCGCGATGCGGTATATACTTCAATTTCTCTTGGCGCGAAATATTTGAATAATTAAATTTAAGGAAAAGGAAGGCTTAATTTTAAATTGATTGAATTTGAACGAGAATTCATTTGAATTTAATTGAGAGTTAATTAAATTTTAATAAAAGAAGATATTTATAATAAATTGAAACTATGGAAAGATAATACAATTAACTAATAAATTTGGGCCGAAACAGTGACATTAAAGTAAACATTCTGAAACTAATACAAATTCAGTTGCAGAAACCTTTCCATGAAATGTAATGTTACTTGGTTTGTACTTCCTAAAAGGAAAGAGTAAGGAATTAAAGTCGTTTCAAACAAAGTTGTTAAAATAATAATGGAATTTTTAGATGCCAAGCAACCAGAAATAGTCTGGTGAGTGTGTAACATGAGTAATGATATAATGTAATAGTAAATACAGGTTGGTCGTTGGTGCTATTCTTATATTCAGAAATAGACATGTTGAAATTTTCCTCCACCAAGAAACCTCTATACAGAAAAGCACTAACCTACATTTGGAATAATCATGCGCTAGTTAATGTGAAGAACAATGACAATTGCTGCTTTGCTTTGTGTCCATGCCCGTGTCCATTGCACAAGCGTCCGTGTCCGAGACCGTGTCAGTGTGCGTGTCCGAGTCAGTGTCCGTGTCTATGTCCGCGCCCGCGTCTGTGTGCGCGTCCGTTTCCGAGTCCGTGTCCGTGTCAACATTTGTATCCGTATTTACGCCCGTGTCCGTGTTCATTTCCGTGTCTGTGCCTTAGTCCTCGCCCGTCTCTGCACCCGCGTCTTCGTCCGTGTCCGTGACCTTGTCCTTATGCTATGTTCTTGTCGTGTCAGTATCTGTGAGTGTGTCCCTGTCCCTCGTCCGTGTCAGAGTCCTTGTCCGTGTCCGAGTCCGAATCCTAATCCGAGAGCGTGTCCATATCAGTATCGGTGTCCGTGAGTGAGTACCGGCGTGGGTGTTGGTAGTAACGGGTTCGGCATCTACGTCAGCGTCCAGGTCCGGGTCCGTGACCGTGTCTGTGCCTGTGCCCTTGTCCGTGTCCGATTACGAGTCCGAGTGCGGCCCGCGTCCGTGTCCACCCCGTGTCCATATCCGGATCCTTGTTCGACTCCGACCTCGAATGCGTGGGTGTGTTCGTGTTAGGAGAATATTATCAAAGAATAATTGAAATTTTAGATGCCAAGCAAGCAGAATTAGAATCCTGGTGAGTGTGTGAGATAATAATGTAATAGAAATGTAGGTTGGTCGCTGATCCGTGGACTCATCCACGTCCGCTCACGTGTCCTTGCCCTTGCCACATCTGTGTCTGAATCCGAGTCCGAAACCGAGATTGTTTTAGAAGAATATTATCAAGTCATAACAGAAACTGTAGATGTCTATTAGAAAGATTCTGGTGAATGCGTGACATCAGTGATGATAGAATGTATTAGTAATGTAGATTAGTTGTTAGTGGAATTCTTATATTCCGACATATACATAAAGATTTACGAGATTTTCATATAGGACAGTACTAGCCAAAATTGAGCATAAACATTTGATTTTAATGTGAAGAGGGATGGCAATTTCTGTTTTGCGTTGTCTCCATGACCTTGTCCCTTCACAAGTGTCCGTGTCATTGTGAGTGTCCGAGTGCGAGTCTGAGTCCAAGTCCGGGTACGTGTGCGTGCTTGTGTTCATGTTCGCGTCCACTTCCGCTCTTGTGTCCGTATCCTTGTCCACATCCGCGTCCGAATCCGACTACGAGTCCTAATACGAGTACGTTTTAGAAGAATATTGTCAAAGAATAATAGAAACCTTAGAGGTCCAGCAATGGAAGATTCTGATGTGAAATGAGTGATGATATAAAGTAGGTTGATTACTGGTACATATACTAAGAATTGACATGTTGAAATTTTCCTCTATCACCAGACTTCCATATAGGAATGTGTTAGCCAAATTGCGCATAACCATGCCATAGTTAATGTGATGAACGATGGCAGCTGCTGCTTTGCGTTGTGTCGGTGCCCGTATCCCTTCACAAGTGTTCGTGTCCGTGTCCGTTACCGTGTCCGTGTCCGCGTCCGTGTCCGTGTCCGTGTCCTTGTCCGTGCCCTTATCCGTCTCCGTGTCGTGTCCGTGTCCTTGCCCGTGTCCGAGTCCGCCTCATAGCCAGTGTCCGTGTGTACGCCCAAGCCCGCGTTCGTGTCCTTGTCTGTGTCCGTGCCTGTGACCGTACCCTTGCCCGTGCTCGGGTTTATGTCCACGTGCGCGTCCGCGTCCGTGTACTTGACTGTGTGTTCGTTCCCATGTCCGCGTCCTTGTCCGTATCCGTGCATGTGCGTGTCCGTGTCCGGGTCTTTGTCCGTGTCTAGCTTCGCATTCGTGTCGGTGTTCGGGTCCGTGTCGGTGTCCGTGCCTGTGCCAGTAGCTATTACAGTGTCCGGGTGTGTGTAAATGTGCGATTGAGTGCATGTGCAACTGAGTGCGTGGGTACGTGAGTGCGTGTGTATGTGTGTCTGTGTGTGTCTGTGTGTGTCTGTGTGTATCTGTGTGTGTCTGTGTGTGTCTGTGTGTGCCTGTGTGTATCTGTGTGTGTCTGTGTGTGTCTGTGTGTGCCTGTATGTGTTTGTGTGTGTCAGTATGTGTTTGTGTGTGTCTAAGTGTCTGTGTTTGTGCGTGTGTGCGTGTGTGCGCGGTGTGCGTGTGTGCGTGTGTGAGTGTGTGCGTGTGTGCGTGTGTGCATGTGTGCGTGTGTGCGTGTGTGCGTGTGCGCGTGCGTGCGGCGTGCGTGTGCGTGTGTGCGTGTGTGCGTGTGGGCGTGTGTGCGTGTGTGCGTGTGTGCGCGCGTGCGTGTGTGCGTGTGTGCGTGTGTGCGTGTGTGCGTGTGTGTGTGCGTGTGTACATGTGTGTCTGTGTGCGACTGTACGTGTGTGCGTTTGTGCGTGCGTGCGTGTGTACGTGTGTGCGTATGTGCGTGTGTGCTCGTGTGCGCGTGTGTACTTGTGTGGCTGCGCGCGTGTTTGCGTGTGCGCGTGTGAGCGTGTTTCTAAGTTCAGGTCGTTTTAACAAACTTGCTAATCATGTCCTATTATTCATGATATGTCGTATTAGGAACTGTGGAAACAAGAGATACGTGTAACACTGAACATTTGAAAATTTTATTAAAGAAATATAGGTCTTACAGTGGCTTGCTTTGTATGTAAGGAGGGTGTGGCAGTTCCCAAACAGTCGCGGATAGAAGCTGCAAAAAAATATGCTTAGTCCACTCCGATCCCTACTTTATTTTAAATGATGCCAAAATTATTACTCTACACTCGGGGTTGTGAACCTGGGGGTAATTACCCCTACGGGGGTAAATCAGTTATTCTACGGGGTAACAAACAACCCAATTATTAGGTCATACATTCCTAATCTAATAGAATCGATAGATAGTAAAAATAAAAAGATGGTCAGAACACAGGTATCAGAAAAAGGGAGATAAGTCGGCTAACGTTTTTGGTGTGAGACTCGACGGCGCTACTTTCTCAAACAAGTTGCATTTGCACACATATAAATGAACACGTGCAGCGGCCGTATGTACGTTATACATTGCGCGCACTCACTGCGCTTTTTAGCCTTGTGAAAGATGTAAAGATGCATTGTATTTAAACTGCAGCGGCTGCGGGCGGCATTCTAATCCCGTTTCGTTAGTTAACATTAGTTATTTAGTCTAATAAAATCTGACCAACGTCTTCAATATTAAACGCGTTCCCTTTTGTGTTACTAAATGTATTTATTACACATGCTTCACGGATTCAGAATAAATACTGTAAGATACAACAAGTCAACAAATGTTAAACAGCAGCAAAGTTAAAATCATAAAAGTAGCTAAAACAAAAGCACATTTGAGGTATTTTTCCATTTAATGCGCAATAGGTTAAAATCATTCTACTTTAATAGAAATCCGATATCCTTTACTATGATAGAAATACAAGCTCTTATAAAGTGCAAATGCATCACAGCATACCAAACAAATTTTACAATTTAAAATACTATTATAATTTCTTGGAATGCTATAAGTACTAAGTATACACAAAGTTATAAGTAGCCTTCATAAAATTATAAAACCACCAAAGAATCGCCAATTCACCATTGATGAGAATTGCCCACCAAATGCATTCCAAAGTAACCATAATGGCGATAAATCACCAGAACTGGCAACGCTGGTCAGTACTCGGGTACGTAGCGGTGTGATGGGTGACCGTTGCCGCCCGCATCTTGCGCCACCGCATGGTAGTTTGAGATTGATACATCTCACTCACGGACGCGTTTCAACTGTTTCACATTGCGTAAGCTACCTACTTATTAAAAAAATATCAAAGTAATCTGACTGGAGGTAAGTAGCAACAAACAATGACAATTATTAGTTGTCTTTTATTTCTCAATATAGTTACGAGTAATAGTTTAAGTATATTTACGATTGTTTTAGATAACATGGCTTCTTCATCCGGAAAAAAAGCGCTTCTATAAAACAAAGAAGCATTTATACAATGGGGTTTCACATATACTGTGGACAGGAATATAGAAAAGCCTCCGTGTGTTATATGTAATAAAGTGGTTAATCCAGAGAACATGAAACCGAGCAAATTAAAAGAACATTTATTCCACAGGAAATATGCAAAAGGGAAATGAGTCGTGTCTTCAAGCTTCATATCAAATTGATTATCGCATTGCTTTGAACAAAAAACAGCACACTATAGGAGAGAATCTCATCAAACCTTGTTTGTGTGATGCGGTATCGCTTGTTATTGGTGAGCAACATGTGGCTAAGATAAAACAAATATCACTTTCAAATACAACAATTCAAAGTCGAATTTCAGATTTGAGTGGGGTCGGTTGTTCAACAATGAATCAGGCGTATACAATGAACCATGTTACTTTTTTTATGGTACGCCTATGTCACAAGCTCGAAATTGTCTAATACGCTATATATCTGCGTACCTTCTTGCTGCCTTCAGTCGAAATTAAGATCTGGTAGGTTAAAAATGGTTTTAATGTTAAATGTCCTCTTTGTTAAGTATTTATTTGAACGAAAAACAATATGGCGGACATGTTTTACAATGAACCAAGTTCCTACGTTAAACAATGTACCATGGTTCATTGTGTACGTACATACTATACAAATACGTTTTACAATTAACTTATGTTGTACCTGCAAAGATATCACTAATATTGATGTTTTTGTTTTCAGAATGGGTCGTCTAAACAATTAACCAGAAAAAAGGGGTCCCATACGGAAGAATCAATGAGAAGAGCTGTTGAACTGCACAAGAATGGCGCCAGTATTCTAAATGCAGCAAAACAATGTAATTTTCCATATCCTATAATGAGACGCTGTGTCCTTAAAACAACTCGTAATCAAGAAGTAAGATTAACGCCGAATTATGAAGTAAACGCTGTTTTCAATAAGGATCAGGAAAAATCGTTAAAAGAATACTACATAAACTGTGCCCTAATGTTTTATGGACTATCGTCAAAGGACTGTGAGTAGCATTCCAAGTGGCTAAAAAAAAATAATATTAGGTTTCCTGCGAAGTGGGCGGAAGAAGAGATGGCTGTAGTGGAATGGTTACGTGGTTTTAGGAAGCGACACTCCGAGTTATCATTAAAGAAACCTGAACCATGTAGTTTAGCCCGAGCTACTGGTTTTAGTAAAGAAAACCTTACGAAGTTCTTCAGCAATTTGAAAAATGTCATGCAACGGTGTCCTAGTTTCGCGGATGGATCTCGAGTTTATAACTTAGACGAGACGGGAACTACTACCGTGCAACGTCAACAGCGGGTACTTGCTCTCAAAGGAAGTAATGTTGGCAAAGTCACTGGTGGTGAGAAGGGGACGTTAGTGACTATATGCTGTATTATTAATGCAACGGGTCAATCCTTACTACCCGCAATGATATTTCCACGCAAACACTTCAAGGAACATATGATTCTTGGAGCACCAGCTGGCACATTGGGCTTAGCGTCCCAGTCCGGGTGGATGAACGAAGAATGATTTGTTCAAGTTATGAAACATTTCCTTAAACACTCCTTTTCATCTATGGACAATACATCGTTACTCATAATGGACAACCATGAGAGTTATTTGTGAATACAAGCCCTGGATCTCGCAAAAGCTGCTGGAGTCACAATTTTAACGTTGCACCCTCATACTTCCGGAAAACTTAAACCATTAGATGTTGGTGTACACGGGCCATTCAAAGCCTATTACAACTCTGTAGTAGATTCGTGGCTTTTACGGAACCCAGGCAAACCATTAACAATTTACAATGTTGCTGAATGTGTTGACACTGCCTGGATGATATCGATGTCTCCATTAAATATCACACAAGCTTTCAAAAAATGTGGGATACTCCTTGTTTACTAATGTAGAGTTCATGCCCAGCTGCGTCACTGACAGACCTGAACCAAAAAATGCTGAAGAAGTATTGATACAAACTGAAGGAAACAAATAAAATCAAGAGCTTATCGAAAAAGAAAAAATTGTCAATTCTACAGAAAGACGGAGCAATACTTTGATTGACATCCAACCTTCGTGTTTGTTTGCTCCAGATTTTATTCCACCTCACAGCGTAATGCCACCTTTGAAAGCAGGGCCTCGAAATACAACTAGAAAATCTCGAAAACGAGGTAAAAGCATGATAACTGCCGATACACCTGAAAAAGAGGAACTAGCTGCTGCTAAGCGCAAACAAGCGACACAGAAGGTCACTAAAGATCTATTTGGAAAAACTACAGGAAGTAAAAGAAGCAATAACAAGCCAGCAGCAAAAGTAGTAAATGATTCTGATACTTCCGACGACGAAGAATTTCATTCCGATGTATCGTCATTGGGGGGTGAACTCTTTTGTGATAATAACGAGAATGATGGGGCAAATGACACAATGTTGACAGATGATTTTGCACCTTTACTTCGGGAACCAGTTAAAGGAGAATTTGTGTTAGTTCTATTTGCGAGCAAGAAGACAACAACGTATTACGTGGCAAAAGTCTTAGAAAAGGTTACCGAGGGTGATAATGACCTTTTTGTCTCTTATTTTAGACTGGTTAACAAAGAACGACAGAAGTTTGCTGAACCACCTACTCCTGATTTTGCTGCTTTACAGACGAATGATATAAAATACATATTGCCAGTTCCCAAAACGGAAGGAACTAACACAAGAAAAGTTCTCAGTTTTCCAGTTGATATGTCTAATTTGAATATGGGATGAACAGTTTCATAAACGATTTAGTTTACATTGTAATAACATGTTTTTCAATAAATATTTTGGTTTTTTTGGTTCTTGTTATCTTTCTTTTATTAAAGTTGAGTGGTTCATTATGTACCCAGATGGTTCATTGTAGAATACCATTCTGGTTAACTGTGTACCAACGGGTGGACACAGTGAACCACCCAACATTTTTAAAAAAGTGGACTAATAATTTTTAAACGTTATTCAAATGCCGGTAGGTTATAATCAAAGCTAAACAATTTTCCTTATTTCACGTATAAAATCAATCCATTTAAGTTTCAGGAACAACTAAAAATCGATTTTTCAAAATTTCCCGGTTCATTGTTGAACAACCGACCCTAACGATATTTTGGCAACCGTTATTAATGAAATTAAAGAAAGCCCTTGTTTGCGCTGTAATTAGGTGAGTCTACGGATGTAGCTTCGTGTTAACAGTTACTGGTATTTACTAGGTAGTCTTTGCCTACCACCAGTCGCGGCGAAGATGTATTCTAAACGTTAAAGCAGTCTATATTGAGGAAGACGGACTGGACTGATCAAAGCTGGTTGGCGTTTGTACAGACTGGTAGGTGTTCGTTCTGGGTTTCAGGCACCTGTGAAATAAGTTGCTCCTTAAGTTTTATCTTATCATTGTCTTATACAGCGCTACTCTTTGGCTGTTAAGACGCTTCCACCAGATTTACTAAGCGCATTGAATGGTATTATAAAAATTGTGAATCGTATACGAGGCAGCGCTACTAACTCGAGAATATTAAAAGGGTGTAAGATTTGTCGAAATGCTGGCGTATCTTCCCGATTTTTTTCAGTGAAACTAATAGCCTTAATATCTCATTGCAAGAAAATTTGACGAATATTTTGACAGCGCAGCATGAAGTTGCTAGTTCTGTGCATAAATTGGAACGTTACCAACGGAGAGTGCAAGCTGGCGATGTGTCGATGTTTACACAATTGTGTGAGCAATTGGCGAATACCAAACCAAACAAAATCACGTTTGAAAATTCCGTGGCTCAACATTTATCTGCAGTAATAGACTCACTGAAACAATATTTTCCGGGCTTGGATAGTCGTCAGTCCATGTCTTGGATATTAAAACCATTTTCTACTAATGATGACATTATTCGAGATGTTGCGGCCAAAGTGGAATTACTTTTAAAGTAGAGTTTCAAAATTATGATCTCAGCACATTTTGGCGTAAAGCAGGTGCCGAATGTCCTGTTGTAGCTAACAGAGCTTTACAAATGCTGATACCCTTTGCCACCACCTACACATGTGAGAGTGGTTTTTCAACTTTAGTTATAGTGAAAACAAAGGCCAGAAACCGTCTCAATGTGAACATGACTTGAGATGCACTTTAAGTGAAACTAAACCTAACATAAAAAAAACTTGTGGATGCAAAACAATACCAACCGTCGCGTCACACTCACTAATATTAATTTATTGTTCATACATAAGTATATAAAATACGTTTAAATTATAGAACTTTTGTGCAATTTGTGATTATTAATAAAAATATTTGCTATTAAAATTAATATTAAAATCAGTTTTCTGCTACACGATCCTCGTTTATTACAAAATACATATGCATTTTCTATATTTAAAGAAATGTTTGGGCATCGATTAAAAGTCAATGCTCTCAAAGACTCCTAAATAAAAATCTAACTTTGAAACCTTTTACTTTCTTTACGAAATGACCTAATTTTTGTTTAATTTTTTTCCTTTTTTACATAGTTCACGATAGAATGTATAATGAGTGACAATTATCAATATTAACTATTAAAATTTCACTTTTAGAATTAACATTCTTCAAAGAAAAAAAATGTTTATTCGTACATCTATAATGTCGACATGACATTCTCAGTCCTATATGCAAGTTGAATAAACAAACCGCTTGCGCATATATTTTATATAAGTATCTAGAACACACCAAGTGGTTAAAGAACGTAGTTACCTTGAGAAGGCCATATATATGTATATACACCTAGATCAATGGCGATTTATAATAAAGATAAATTGTTGATTTTTAACTATTTTTTACGTACCCTACGTTTGTTTAATGTTATTGCAAGGACAATTTTGTACGTGGGTGATTTTTTTATCAGTCCGCTTAAACATTTATATTAATTTTTATAGACGTGTAGGTAGCTTTCTTTTGTACAAAGTTTGTATGTCTAAAATATGTTAAATTGTTATTCAAATTAGTACCACATAATAATTTTATTGATATTCATCTTTCTTATAATCAATAATGAACAGTAGCTAACTAATAATTCCTCCCACTAGTTTATGACAAACAGGATCGTTTATAATCATCTAAAATATAAAAAGCAGAATTATTGACATACTTTATTAAAAACGGTTACGAAATTATCTGCAAATTTTTGTACTTCAGAGACCGAAAGTCTTCAGGCTGAACCAGTGATAGGTTGCAGGGACTTATAAGGAAACTGGGCCATCTATGTTGTATCCACTTTCTGGATCCGCAAAAACATTTTGCTGTAAGAAGTAAATAATTTTAAATCATTAAATCTCTTACTTAACTTATGATTTACGAGTGAAATGATTAATAAATTATGGTAGAATGTTATTTTATCCATATAACTTAAATCCGTAGGCGATGAATTTTTCCTTGAACCATTAAATAGGCGCATATATGCGTTTTTAAGTGATGTTGACGCATAGGAATAAATACTTCTTGAATAAAAAATTTTAAAATATATCATGCTCTGTTTTTTTTTATCACGTAGCCAAGTAGGTACCTAATTATTCCGTATACAAATTTTGACTACGCTATAGATTTATCACATAGTGTGGTTGTATACAACTATTCACAATAACCACATTTTATGAAATTTTTTATATAATCTGGGAATATGTTGAGAAAGATTTTCCATTTATTGAACGTTTCACCAATTGTGGAGTGATTGCCAAGTGCTCAAATCGCCGAACACCATAGTGACGTTCGGTTTTTCAGACGTACGTAACGTTACAGATACTACATTAGAATGCGTAAATGATATTCGACAATATGTCATCTGGGAACACATCCTTAACACGTTGGCGCCTGTGTGTACCACTGGTGGTATATGACGTATTTTAATTGTATCCGTCTTGTGCCACGGGTGGTACATTACTGCACATTGATTCAATACGCTTTGAAATCAACACAATTTTGAATAGGACTATAATATTACATCTCCGGCTCCAGAACATGTGGATATATGTCAGTGTACCATCGGTGGCGCATCCGGTCAGAATGTGAGAACTGAGAACAATAAATAATCAACATCAAAATTATTATACTATTTTATTTCTTGGCCTTCTAATGATAAAATAATAACAATTCTCAACAGAAAAAAGAAAGAAATACAAGTAAAATGAGTACAATAAGACAACTTTTATTTGTTCCTCATTGAAACATTGCAAACATAACACCGGATTATTTGGACAGTCCTCACAGAATGTATTAACACGCTTAGCTTTCTTTCTGGCTTCTGCTGTGCCACTAACCTCTTGGATTTTTTTATAACAACCGCTACATCGTTTCCGTGTGTCACGCGCCTTCCCGTCATATTTTGATAATTTATGTAAATTCTTATTATTGCGCGGTTTCTTTCTTGTGGGTTGTTCTATGGGTTCCTCTACTTCTATAGTTCCAGAATCGTCCGAGAGTAATTCACGTGCAACTATTTCTCGAAATTGCAACATTTGCAATTTCTTATCTGGGTTCGAGTCATTATAAATCACCCATGCATTCACCATATCTGTGCCTAATAGGATTTCAACAAATACTCTCTTGTACCATTTTATACTTCTTCTTAGGCATGTATAATAAGAGGACATTTGGTCAGATACATCAACGTACGTTTTTGCTTCCAATAGGTGATTACATAACTGAACGCTGGTATAAAAATTATCAATATCAAGCGTTCTTCCTTCATTGAGTAACCCTTGTAACAAATCCATACAAATGTTGTACGTGTGTCCATAAGAAGAAGCAGGCGCATTTGGATTAGTTTTTCCTGAAGTTATAAGTATAGCCTTCCGTTGTACAATTTTTATATAGCTTCACACCATATTTGTGTGACATTGCGGGCAAATATTGACGGAAAGCCAACCGGCCTCTCCAAGGCACCATTGTCTCAACAATTACAATTTTGTCTACAGGAGAATCAGCCGTTTTGAACTGATTGCAGATCATCTGTGCAATATTTTTCACTTTGAATAATCGATCAGTTCCCGTATCAGGGTCTTCATTGTTGGCAAAATGAAAAAATTTCAATAATGTATCGAATCTATCTCTTGACATCGTTTTTTGTATTAGTCTATTGCCAAACATCTCATTGTTACTCCAGTATAAACGCATTTTCGGTAAATGGCTAATACCCATAACTATCATAATACCTATGAGTTTTCTTATTTCGTTACGATTTGTATCTTTCCGCTTTCGATATATCGAACGAGGGCGCAGTACATACGATCTCAAATATTGCTCTGCAAAACGATTAGTCTCTTCGACTATAACATCAAGAACTTCATCACTTACAAAATGTCTGAAAATATCATATGGTTTAGACAAATCTATATTGTTCACAATCACACCACTATTTCCAGTGAATTGAAACGGCACTGGAATGTCTTCACATGCCCTCTACATCACTATTATGGTCTTCTTTGCTATCTGATTCATCTTGTTCACTGTCACTGGGAACGTAAGATTCTTCTGAGTCCGAAAAATGGTGAGATTCTTCCGACGATGACATAACGGGAGCAGGAGGTGAAGTTGTAGAAGACAATAAGGGCTCAATGTTGCATCGCAAAGTTGTTTGACGTTCGACATTTTCTAATGTACTTGTTTCATTATCTTCCAGTGCCCTTTCCTGGATTTCTTCATTAGAAAGGACCTACGAAAGTATCTTTTTACCTCTAGAGGTCATTTCTTATGTTATCCTGGAATAAAAAACTATTTCAGATTTGTTGAAAGAGATTAATTCTTTCGAGTAACCACGTACCACTGGTGGTACATGCCAGTTCTGGTAAAAAAATATCCACTACAACCGTCATGTACCACCCGTGGTACATTTTTCAAATGTTGTCAATTTAAAAAAAAACTTGTTATTATGTCTTTTGTACATTAACTTACTCCTCTATTAATGTTATACTGAAAATGAGAAAAATATTACACCGGACCGCGGTAATGATAGTGTTTAAAGGTGCCGTCGCCAACGTGTTAATTCGAAAATGAGATCCTAATCGTTCAAGAGTAGTGAAGACTATTTGTAAATTTATCGTAGGTAAAAGGCTTTTTTACTTAATCGTCTTATAACTCGGCGTATGTAAAGACTATGACGGCCAGTGAAAGGAAGTTTTACATAAATGGTGAAATTCTCAATGAATTCTAAAGAGAAACCATTCTTTTGAAGTATATCTTTCAATTTTCAAATTCTAGAAAAAAGTTGGTAGGTTGAGTATAGCATGTAAGCACGATGTACTAGGATATTAATTAAACTTGTTTTATATTGGTTTGGAACGAAACTATCGGCGATTGAATATAATCCTATAAAGGTTCGTTTTCTGTATAAAGACGTTGATATTCCGTAATCTGAACGTATAATGTTCATTCCGAAAAAAGGTAGAGACTGGTTGACTTCAATTTCGCAAATAAATTTCATGTTTTGGTGTTGACTGTTTAAGTAAGTCAAAAAATTTTCTTAATTTACTATGAAAAAATTTGGCTGGAAAACTGCCCTACCAACATCAAACCTCTATTTTATCGACGCTATGTTGATGATGCATTTTAATCTTTGAAAAGAAGATCACATTCAACCTTTTTGACTTATAACAGTCAACATCAAAACATGAAATTTTTTCGAAATTGAAGTCAATAAGTCGCTACCTTTCGGAATGAACATTAACGTTCAACATTACGGAATATCAACTTTTATACTAGAATTAACAACCTTGGATAAGATAGTACTTCAAATTAATATGTATCTTTGAATACCTTTAAAATTATTTGAGAATTTAACAATTGAATATACTAAAAGTATTACTGCGTCTTAAAATCTTTAAATTTCCCATTTATGAAACTTAAGCTAATAAAATCCTTTACCACGATCAATTACAAATAGTCTTCACTTTTAACGATTAGATCTCATTTTCGAATTAAGGATGTGTTCCCAGATGACATATTGTCGAATATCACACATTCTAATGTAGTATCTGGAACGCTACGTACGTCTGAAATACCGAACGTCACCATGCTGTTCGCCGAATTGAGCACTTGGGAACCACTCCGCTATTCGAGAAACGTTCAATAAAATTAGCTGACTCGGCTATTTTTCGACACAAAACAGACGAGGACCACGTTATTAAAAAAGAAGGCTTCTCAATTTTGAATAGAGCTGAAAAAGCAAATATATTGGCCTGCTGTCCACGTCAAATTTCTAAGTACACTTCTGACACCTTTTAATCTAATGTCTAAATTTGTGTACACATTTCTTAATTAATTGAAAATGATTTAAGTTTTGAATAAATCGAAACGTTTTTAATGTTATTATTATGGAGTTTCATTTTAAAGTTTATATTTACCATTGATCTGGGAATAATCAAAAACCACCTTAACAATGGCAGTTGCCAAAACCTCATAGTAAAATATGGTTTTAGTTTGATTAAAACGTCTGCATGCAATTTAGTATATTTCATTTTTATGCCGTCAATCTTAATGTGGTAACTTTTACTGTTCGTATCTAGAAGTAGTAGACCGGCACTTGTCGCCGCCATCTTGGATTTTGACGTCACAAGGATGCCCACGTGGGAGACCATATTTTCCACCCTTATTTTTTATGGTTTTTTTTCGGAGGCCTTTTTCACCCCTAATTTTTTACACACCCACGTGTGAGATCATATTTTCAACCCTTTTTTATTCCTAATTATTTTTTACACACCCACGTGTAGAACGTGTTTTTTCGCCCCTATTTTATGACAGCTCACGTATAGGACGCGTATTTTCTACCCTATGGTTTCTTTTCGAGGATCAACCCTAATTAGAGCCTTTTTGACAGAAATTCTTTGTAATTGCTCACGTGAGGGGCTGGGGTTGATCTTGGAGCTGGACTTGGAGTTGGTCTTAGGGTTATTTTTGATGCTCATCTAATTAAGATCCTTTCGGGTATATTAAGAGCAGTACCCCTGGAGGTTAGGCAAACGCACACGCATACAATGTTGGAAATTGCATAATTACCCTAATAAGATATTATTATTAAAATTATCGATCCTATTGCTTTAAAATGGTCATATGCTATTGGATGATCTTTTACCTATACGAGAAAACGTATTTCTAATAAGGAGGTTCTCGTAAGACACATGTAGGGCTTCGCAATTTGTTCTCGGGCCTTGGCCCCCTGGCCGGAGATGGTATGGGGAACCCTAACCTTATAAGACAGGTGTAGATCTTAGCCCCTATCGTGGCCCCCTTGGTGAAATTGTATGCGGATTCTAACTTAACCTCACAGCTGTAGTCCTACGCTCCGTCATACAAAATTGTATTCCAATAAGACGGTTCTTGTAAGACAGGTCTTGTATTATGGTCTGCGTCCTGGCTACTTTCAGTTAAAATTGATTTTAGCGCCATCTAGCGGCGTATCGACTAATGAACATTTTCTATAATAAAAGCTGATAATGCACACCTCTATATCTCTTGCTCTATCTTGTTTCTCTCTCACCCCCTCTCTCTTTCGGCTCTTTCTCACACACACAAACAAATCAATTAATTAATCAATCTAAAACAAATCACGCTCGATCACCAGATCAATCTCAATCAATCAATCAACCGAAATTATGTCTTACAGTTTGCGGAAACCAGATTACAGTTCAAACTGAATACATTAAAGTCTAATTAAATATGACGTGAAATAATAAATAATTTCTACCCTAATGCAATGATGCTTTATGTATAGGCAGATTCTCTAAAAACTCACCACCTATACATTCGGAACATCATATCTGATTTATTTGCATGTTCATAAAATTGTTTCATTGTAACGTGTTCATTAACAGTTGTAAAAACCTCATTAAAAAAGACTGGAAAGTAATAATTACTTATATATAACATAGAGTTAAATTAAATTAAAATGTTTTTAAGAATATCAAATTGATATAATGGAAATAAAAGGCAAAAGGTTTTAATGGTTTTATTATTATACGTGAATTATCAATAACTACAAGTTTAAAATCAACGAATACGTACCAGCTATCTGTAGAGCTCATCTTATGATGTCATCCTATAAGAGTAATAATACACTTTAAAAATCTTTATCGACATTTTTGTTAGCAATATCAGGTAAAAAACATATATTAAAAATAATACGCTTACCTTTAGAAGTGTTTTTTCCTTCAGTTATTCCAATAACGATAACCATACGTTGAACTGAAATATTTTTTTTTATACAACGTGTCCACATGTAGTCTCACTAGACACGCTCTGTGAATGGTTGGATATAAACTGGCTGTTACATTCCGATCATTAACTAATTTAGAAAGTAATACACAAAACCTGATTACTGCTACTCGTATTTTACCTTTCTCTTAAAAGTAATTAATAACAAATCGGTTTGAAAAATATTGATACATACGGACACACAAATTGTTTTTATAAAAAAAACCACGTTAAGAGTTTGGAATGTAATTACGTGTGTAACATACGGTTTTAAATTGACCATGTATTTTCCCATATTATTTTTTTATTAGAGTTTTTAAATTTTTATTACCATGATTGTTATTAAAATTATCACATCTCTACTAATGCTCATTTTGATATAAAAAGGGATGCCTAAAATTTACCATTGCATTTTCAATTTTGGTAAAACATAATCTCGTTTTTGAGGAAACCACCTTCAAAACAATCAATCAAAACAGATACATAAGAATGCTTTAATTATATCCATTTAAATAGCGAAATAAATAAATTCAAGTTGAATCTGAAAATGACTTCTATCAAAAAAAAGTTGTGGCTTTTTAAAAAACATTAGATTTTTATAAAACAAGACCGAACGTCCTAGTCGTTATTGAAAATGCTCAACCATCTATGTACAGTATACATTGCAATAACAAATATAATTCAGCTCATTACTTCAAAAATAAATGTGTAATTAAGAGCTGGTTGGTATACATCAGAATGTTATTTGTTAACATGCAATTTAAACACGTGTTGAATAAGCGGTCTTGCTCGCTTGCTTATATGTTTTATTTACACCTTTTGAGAATTTTATGTCAAGGGCCCGCGACAAGGGGAAAGACCCGAGCGCAAGTTCCTAGGAACTGTATGTAGTTTAAAAAATATACAGCTACGTGGAACTATGATCAATCTCTATTACAGACAAAGGTCTGTTAGCTCATACACCACTAGATGGCGCCACAAACAAGCTCAAACTTCCAGCCAACCGGCACAACAGACGTGAGAGACGAAAGGGACAAGAGAAACGCGGGGATGGGAGAGACGAAAGCCACGTTTAATTTCCAACGCTTTTGTTTTTTGTATTAAATCCAATAAGATTGATAGAAACTAGCTTCTTAAATATACAAATTATAAACAAACCCATTCCAAAAACAAGCTTATTAATAAAAAATTGAGAGAAAACTTAGCGTTTAAAAAATATATTTAAACAATACATCATTTATTTATTTAATTTAATTACGTTCCTATCAGACTTCTCCTTTTTACGACTGTAATTCGTCACTATCGTCAGGGTCTTGAGATTGGTCCTTTCCCTCTATCTCATCAGTCTTCTTCTTCATCTGTGAATCATCATTATCATCATGAGTGTGAGATACATTCACCTCAACCACTTCATTGTTTTCATCATCAGCTTGAACCGTTGTATTGTAGTAGTTAACTAACAAATCCCTGAAATCTCTAATGTCCTCTGATGTTGGTTCATAAACAGGAGAATACATTATAATAATAATGCTTCCTCGTTGGAGACTATATGCACAGGTAAAATTTTGCGAAGCAATGTTTTCATATAGATACGAATCGCATTAATCGTACTATAGTTAGTGCAACCCAACTCCTCTACACCCGAAGATAACCGATCCTATCCGAACATTGTTGAGTACTTACACCCATTCCTCCAATATAATTTAAATAAAACCAAATAAACAAGTTTTAAAACACTTATTTTTTACACAAAAAATAGGTAACATTTTCACACACAAATTATAATTCTTTCTTTATGTCTAATAGACGTATGCTTTAGTACATCCAATTTAATTTTCATTTTCTAATTTAAATCTATACTTTGTTCTTCCAATTCTCTTTCTAGTCAATAATTAGATATACATAACGTATCCAGATCGTCGAAATGTAATACGTTATGTAATTTATTTCTTGTGGTTATCGGTTTAATACCTATTATAACTAATTCTGTCCCCTCGGATAATCGCTCCAATTTCCTACAGTCCCTAGACTTTATAATATGTTTAATTTTTAAATAGAAGCATCGTTAATTAATCCATGTCTTGTTGAAGGACATTTACATTTTTCGTATTTTCTAAAGTTTTTTAAATGCCCCACAACATCTATCATAGCAAGGAAATTCCATGAAATGTGGTATTTCCATTAGTTTAAACGTCTCGTCTTTTCTATTTCGTGCGCTTCTTGTCTCTCTCTCTCTCCCTCTCTCTCCCCCACCCTCCCTCCTTGATTGATCAATTATCTGCCATAATGCTTCATCATATATGAAAATAAATAACCCATTTATGATCCGCCATTTTGAATTTTTTAATTTTGACAGATGATTTATTCTTAGCGATCTTAAAAACCCCTAATACACGACTTTAAAAAAAAAATTGACCCTAAAAACGGTGCGCCACTGGCATTTTTAAAATTTTTTTATTTAGATATTGTTCTACAAATTAACAAAGTTGCAAAATTGATCATTAGCCAACAATACCAGAATTTTAGTAATATCGAATATTAAACACAATAATCCTCCAATTTTGATTCGTCATCTTGAATTTTTTAATTTTGATAAATGATTTATACTTAGCGATCTTAAATTTAAAAAATGCACAATTTTGTACCCACTGGTTATTATTGTTTTTTATTTTGAAATTATATAAAAAGTATTAGTTTGTTTTTTTTTAAATATGTAACTTTTTAAAACTTGAAGCAATGCATTTTTTAATCTTCTAATCCCCTAAAAATGCCCCGCCACTGGTAGGATTTTGGTCATTAACGAACTTGACCTAGATTTTATGACAAAGAATTTTTACCTAATTTCATATCGATATGGTTCAAAAGATATACCGCACACACACAGACAGAACCGAAATTTTTTTTCTAAAAACTTGTTTTCTATCGATAGCTTTAATATTTCAAAAGATATCGCACACACTCACACACAGATACACAATCAGACACGAGATTTTATTTTCTAAAAATGTGTTTTACGTATTGTTTAAACCATAAAACGTCGAGAAATGTAAAAGAAAGTGTGAAAATTTAAACCGGAGATATGAGAAAGCAAAAACCGATATTTAGATCAATAATAATTTTTTGTCTCCAACAAAAAGCACCTCGTACAGACGTACACTGTGTCGACAAAATTCATTAATTCAAGATAAAATTGTTATTCCTAAAGTAATTGTCTTGTTATCTTTGAAGAAATTGAATTTTCTTCTACCGTTATTAAGCCTTATTTATTTTTAGTTTATTTTTTATCACGCGGCTCTATTGACCTTCTCAGTTTCCTTACTATGATGACCTTGGTAAGATCTAATTCTGTACGCTATGATCCTTCTATAGTTCTCGGTTACCGTTATGTTGTATAAAGGTAGTTCTGATTTCTCCAATAAACTGTAAAATTGGAACATAAAGGAACAGCCAGTCACCTTTCGTGTAACCTTATAATGACCTGACGTAATACTAAACAATTCTACCGATAAGTGGGATTGAAGCCAAAGATCTGTAGTGTAATGGGACATGATACAGATTAAATTGAATTTTGAATTTCGCGCCACTTTAACAGTTGAAATTACTTTTATATGATATTAAAAATATTGTTGAGTTAGCAAAATTGACTGAAACGAATATATGTGGAGGGAGAGGAAAGTAGTCGGCGATGATATCTTAAGCCAAGGGAGCGCCCTTGAATCGATCTAAATATTGCAATTGTTGTGCGATACACACATATTCTCCTTGGGAATACTTTAGTTTTTAAGATAAATATTTCCATCTGAGCATTTGTTAACCCAATTTATCGTAATTTTAAACACAATACACTTTTATCGCCAACTGACGATGATTGTTAATGAGTCCAAACGTATAGTGGTTTATCATCATTTATAATTCCCGTCATAATGTAGTATAGGGGTTCAAAAGTTATGAGCTTTTGAAATTAAATTGTAATTTAAGAAAAGCATTAGCCAATCAGAATTGAAGAAAAATTTAAAATAGTTGTTGATAACAATCGATAATTTGGTTTCTAACGATTTGCATATAAATAGAAGTGCTGAAGGATTAGTAGCTCTCTCAGTTTTTGTCTGTTCCAACAACTTGCTAAACAAGATGTTGCCAAATTTTTTCTTGAAAATATTTTAAACAAAATAACGTCACTTTCGATAAAAGTAAAGTGCGGCTTTAGTATCGGCAGTGTTTAAAAACAAGTGATATTCATTTGTAGGTAATTAATAAATTAAGGTTAGTTTACCTTTAAAATAAAAATCGGTTGTTATCGACAGCGAGTGAAAATATTTCCGGAGATTAGACATTGTTTTTAAGTTTTTGTTACGTTTGGTATGGATTTTGTTAATTGTGTTTTCTTCCTGTTTCTATTATTATATATTTTATTTATTGGAAGCGTGTTTAATTTAAATAACCTTCAAACTACTGATGCATTTCAAAATTTATTTTGAAATAAAAATAATAAGTGTGATGATCTTGAAAATAAAGATTTATCAATATGAATAAATATTAGTGAAACTTACTTAAACGTATAAACATTAAGATAGAAGCAAATTTGGATGTCAAGAAGCAGATTTGGATTTCGAAGGAGCTGTTTTCTACGGTCAACTACATCAGCGTGAAGAAGATAAGGAAGCCATTTTATGTGAGTGTTATAACTTTATGTACGTTATTGTTGACATTGATATTTTCATTGGTGTGTTCATGATTTCCATAATTTGTAACAAACATGATGTGCGACAACTTGTATGCATGTCCAAAGGGAATATTAATTGAGCTAAAATTTAAATGGTTATTATATTTACTAAATTCAAACATATTTATACTTACATGTATATGGCGTATTTTCTTTTTTGCTTGTAATGAAAGGTCATATGAATGCGTAATCATAGCGCATGTCCAGTTATACATTCGAAGATTTTTTTTATGTACAGGGAGTTGCACATATATCGATGCAATTTATAAATTATAATTCTATTTCTTTGAATAATTTGGATATAATAAAATATAAATGGACGATAATTCAATGTGTATTAATCACATTACCTATAATTATAAATATTCAAAATCATAGTATAAATCAACAAACTAATAATTTACTTTATCATATAAATTTAAAGTCTCTTCTAAATTTGAACCCTATCCCCTTTGATGAGTCTTTACATCCGATTGTTTAAGTTAGTTGGGCATAATAAATATAATATAAATAAATATAAATATTAATACATGCTACTGTTAACCAGTTAAATAAAATAAAATAAATATAAATTATAAATTATAGTAACAGTTCAGTATATATATATATATATATATATATATATATATATATATATATATATAGTCTATGTGTATTTATATTGATATGAGAATATTATATTAACTCAGGGTTTTTTTTCTGTGTTAAAAAATTGTTATGCTTAATTAATTCATGGGAGAGGGTTCAAGAAATTAGTTTTGTGATGACATTAAATAAAACATTCATATTAAAATTTTTGAAAGATAATAATTAAATATATAATTAAAAAATGAGAATTTCGGTTTTGAATTTTCTTCCACGTTATACTTACTTCTCAATTTTTGAGTCATGGATTTATCTTATTAAACTGTAAGTTGACTGAAAAGTTTAAAATTGTATAAACATAAATATAAAAATACACCATTAAAAAACCCAAAAAGCTAAGTATTTTAATAAACATGTGTAATAATGGTGAAAGTACACGTTTTCATAATTGAGGATCTATTTTATTTGTATGTGAATTGTTCATCTATTCTACACCGGACAACAATATTCTGATGTAGAAAAAGTGGAGCAGCACTTGCAAATCTCAGAGTTCTCATAATCACTCTAATTTAGTCTTGCCTAATTTATTTATAAAATTATTTTTGGTGCCGTCTAAAGTAACATAGTTTCAATAGAATATCATGGAAATTAACTCTTATAGTTATCTTCTTTTGATTGTTGATTGAATGAATGCAAGAAACGTCTGCCTTGTTTGGATTGAGATGTATTCTCCAGGATTTAAAATAGGTTAACAAATTCATTATTTTCTATTATGTAAAATTTTTTATGTTGGTTAATGTCGAGTCATCAGCGTAAATTAATTTTCTTGAAACAATTTGTGGTAAATTACTAGTATACAAATACTGAACCTTAAGGTAGACCGTTGTTAAGATTTCTGAATTTATTTTTCGTATCACTAACAAAAATCTCTTATGCGATTACATATTTTCCGTTCTGCCACAAGATATCACGTTATAAAGTGCAAAATTCAAAATATCTTTCTAAACAGTGTCGTAAGTGACATCAAAATCAATAATCAAATTGGGGTGTAATTTCTAGTATCAAGCGAATTTTTTTCATGTTTTAATATATCTATGGCTTTACTTTTGTAAATCCAGGTGGAAAATGTTACTAATTATTAATTTATTATTAATAAAGGATGATAATCACCATTTTATTCCATTCTCTATTTTTAAGAGATTAAATGACATACTCAATATCTTTTATTGCAAAAAGACTGCAGAATTATTCCGGTGATTTTTCCATCTATTTTTTAGTGTTCTTTTGAATTCCAAAACTGCATCTTTATTTAGTTCACAACAAAATAAAGAGACCTCTTTTTCAACGAAAAAATGCTTTTTTATTTCTTTGGAATCAAAGATTAGGTAATCAATTCCACCCATGAAACTAAATGTAATCCATTTTGTCATTTTCTGCATATCTCCAAGTTTTATTTGAAGTTTCAAAATTTACTGCACCTTGCGGGAAGGCACAACTACAAGAAAATGTCTAATAAAATTTTCTTATATGTAGTTTATAATCTATTATATTATCAGCGTATATTATAGAATTAAAGCATATGAAAATTGAACGCGTGGGAAGTACGAGTTCAATTTCTCGTGTATTTGAGCGAAGATGGCTGAACAACACTCACACGCACACGCATACGCACACGCACACGCACAGGCACACCCACACGCACACGCACACGCACACGCACACGCATACACACACGCACACTCACACGCACACGCACACACACACGCGCACGCACGCCCACACCCACACCTACACTCACATCCACGCACGCACGCACGCAAGCACGCACGCACGAACGCGACCACACACACACGCACACGCACACGCACACGAACACGCACACGCACACGCACACGCACACGCACACGCACACGCACACGCACACATACGAGCACGCACACACACAACACACGCACGTACGCACGCACGCAAGCACGCACGTACGCACGCACGCAAGCACGCACGCACGAACGCATGCACATACACACACACGCACACGCACACGCACGCGCACACGCACACGCACACGCACACGCACACGCACACGCACACGCACACGCACGCACGCACGCACGCTACGCACAAGACCGCGCACTCACACATGCACACGCACACGCACACGAACACGCACACGCACACGCACACGCACACACATACGAGCACGCACTCCCACACCCACACCCACGCACGCACGCACGCACGCAAGCACGCACGCACGACACGCATGCACACACGCACGCACACGCACGCACACACGCACACGCACACGCACACGCACACGCACACGCACACGCACACGCACACGCACACGCACACGCACACGCACACGCACCGCACACGCACACGCACAGCACACGCACACACACGCACGCCCACACCACACACGCACACGCACACGCACACGAACACGCACACGCACACGCACACGCACACGCACACGCACACGCACACGCACACGACACACGCACACGCACACGCACCACGCACACACACAGCACAGCACACGCACGCAGCACACACATGCACACGCACACGCACACGCACACGAACACGCACACGCACACGCACACGCACACGCACACACGCACACACGCACACACGCACACACACACGCACAGCACACGCACACGCACACGCACACGCACACACACAGCACACGCACACACACACACACACACACACACCACACCACACGCACACCACCACACACGCACACGCACAACGCACACGCACACGCACACACACACACACGACACACACGACACGCACACGCACACACACACCACATACACACACACACACAAACACACACACACACACACACACACACACATACACACACACACACACACACACACGGCCACGGACATGGACACGGACACGGACACGGACACGGACACGGACACGGACACGGACACCGAACACGACACGACACACGGACACGGACTGACCGGACCGGACCCGACGGACACGGACACGGACACGGACACGGACACGGACACGGACACGAACACGGACACGGACACGGACACGGACACAGGCAGACACAGACAGACACAGGCAGACACATAATTCTTCACGTTTTTCTCTAATACACTTTACTCCTAAGTTTGATCGGTTTCGAAATATTGTAACGAACCGCAATTCCTTACTACCAAATTTTTTTAATTAATTATTTAGCAATCATCCCTCGTAAAAGAAATGGTGGAAGATTTCCTAGTATTTAATATTACTTAGTATCTCCTGTAATATTTCTTAGTATTTCGTCTAATTGCACAACCAAAAATTAATTTGCTTCCCCACCAACGTAGATTTCATAAAACATCGAATATTTTATACGTCAGAGTAATCTCCGCCAATTACCGATAGGATTCCCCCAAACGGAAGCCACCACCGCCTACCGAGAGACCCCTATAAAAACCGCGCCGCGCACCTTCTGGAATCAGTGTTTTCTTCGATCCTAGCGAAGATTTCCATCGCGTCTCGTGAACGCATCCCGCCGCCGAGAATTATTTAGTTGGTTATACCAACTCCTGTATTAGTTAGTCCGTTAGACTAACTGCTGTTCTAGAAAACCTGCACGTGACGGTTGTATTAAAGTAAATCGCCGCAAACCAAGTGATAGCCGCCGCAAGTTTAGCTCCATGTATTTGCAAACGCGCACTGCGAACCTTTTGTAAATAAATAGCTATCCTCGATCTTTGTGATTGACGACACTTAAGTCTGTAGAGTAATTCATAACACACACAAAACCCTCAGACAGCGACGGGCCATGTCCCGAAGCAGTCGGGTGTACACGCATAACACACACAAACCCTCAGACGGCGACGGCCCAAATCCTTAAGCAGTCGGGTGTACACGCATAACACACAAAACCCCCAGGCGGCGACGGGTCAAGTCCCGAAGCATCCGGGTGTACATACACAGCATACACACACAAAAGGTGTTCCAACGGGTCAGCCCGAAGTCACCTGGATCACTACACTCTATCATACACCTGACGACGGGAGCTAGGTCGGACTGTACAGCCCTGCAGCTCTCATCATTTACTCTTACTTACATTCCCAACACTTGCAAAAACTAAAAAATCACCAGCTCGCTGACGAAGACCGAAGTACCCGTAATCACAAACGAATTAAACGTAGAGTATACGTCAAAGACCTGTAGAATAACGTACCTCGATAACCACTCGCTTAGTAATTGGGTTTCAAGAAAGCAATCAATTAATTGTTTTCTACCAGCTTATTCCGCAAGTATAAAAACGCCTTCAATAAATGCGCGTTTTGTGCATTATACACTTAGGTAAATTACGCTTACCTCTACGTAAGATTTCTTTTCTTAACATAAAAAGAAATTACCACCATAAAATTACATCCCAGAAGATAACGCGCAACTATATTAATTATACAACCAAACATGTATAATCCGTCCAGCCTAATTTCAATGCGAAAGTAAACCTCTGAAAATATTAACATTATCGAACGTCATAGATCGTGAAGGTAAACTGTTTCACGAAGCATACGCTCCTATCCGTCTTCCAGTAATTACTAAAATTAAAGCAGCAAGCAAGAAGGTCGGTGAACGATGGCAATGCGTACGAACGTGAACTCGGGATATCAATTTTCACTAGTGACCTAGATCCGTGCAACCCCGTTGTGAATTAAACAGTAGTTTGTTTATTTATTCTTCTCTTTTATAGACAGGGCCGTATTCAGCATAATTAATTAACGAAACGTAAAGTTATTAATGATTTAAACACTACGTTCCTCATTGAGTGTAACTAGGGGTTATTAATATTTGTTTACAGAAACGGCTTACTAAGCCGCCTTCCCAAGTGAGTGCAATAGGACATCCTAACTCTCCGTACCAACCTAGTGGATGCCCCGACGCCTCTGTCTAAGTATTAAAATTTCAATGGTTTTTCTCATTTTTACTCAATTTAATGTTTATTTAATGTTGGTTGTTCATAATGTTATTAGCCTAGTTTAAGTGTGAATACGTTAGAATTGTATTTTCTTATTAATTAAATAATGAATCCGACTAATAAGAGGCGCAAAGAGAGTTTATTAAGAATAAACAGTACCTACCGCTTATCGGAAAATCCCGATGCTTACGAATGTGTTTTGTAAATTCACAAATTAGTTGGCTAAAAAAAATTATTTATTTTTGAATAATAACACTTTTATTTGACCCCAACAATTATTTTCCAAAAATCAAAACTACTTCAAATTTATCGTTTAAACTACAAGCCATGGTCACACATTTGTGTTTTCATTGGGTTTGAAATGACCAAAATTTAACTTTTCAATCGTTAATATTCCGAAAACAATTAAATTTAGGAGTAAGGTGTATTAGAGAAAAATGTTAAGAATTATGAGTAGATTTTGAAAATGGAATAATATACGAGGTGTTCTCTTAAAAAAAGTAATTGAAGATGGCGCTCACGCGCCATTTTAAAACTGTTAGCTGTCATTTTTCCATAAAAAAGGTAGGTTTTCATCTCCTATTTAAGCCTCCAATCGTTGCAATATACCAAGTTGTTCAAAAACAAGTAGGGGAGGGGGAGCGGACTTGAGACCGGTACTGCAGAGTAATAACAGAAGTATTTAACAGTAAGGAGCTGAAAATCATGTAGCAAGTTGGAAGCCTTCAAGAGCCATACATAAAACATTAGGACAGTGAAATTTAAGCTTATTAAAGCATCACCCGAATTTTTATGTTTTGGTGGTTTCTAAAAACTATTGTATTACCTGCACACGCTTATTTGTATACTTTTCATGTATTAGTAAGCACTGAATACAGAATTATGCTCTACAATATGTACTGGAGCAATATTTTCTTCCATTAGACACCTTTCCTGAAAAACATAACTCATTTTTATATGTTGATACTCATTTTAAGTAGAATTTAATGCTGTTACCTTACCGTACCTTGATATAGATGGTGTTTTTTATTCGTATTCAAAAACTGGAGAAGCACTCAATTTTTTTGTATGAACGTTTTTGCCAAAAATCCAAAACACCATCTAGTGACAAAGACAAAAACAAAATGAACAATATCGATTTGTTGTTGAAATTCATAATATAATGGGAGTTCAAACATACCCACTTTTTCAAAATTAAATGATTCTCAAAAAATGGTTTAAAACCAAATCTTACCCTTTTATTATGTGCGTATTCTTACTTTTGCTAGTTTATTTTACCTTCATGTTAAGCTTTTTGAATTTATTTCTTTCTAATATAAAACTTTCTCGCAAAAAGTTGTTCGCGCAATTCAATAAATGGATAATTAAAAGTTATTATTAATTTTATTAAATACATAAATAAAAAGTTTACCTCGAGTAGGATTTGAACTTACGACCTGTACTTTGCTAGAGTACCGCGCTAACCAACTGCGCCATCAAGGTTGAAGCCCCAATCTATGTAAATTTTGTCTTTATGTATATAGAACTGATGTAAATTCTAAATATAATGAGAATACAATCAAATTACTTATATTAATGAAATGTGAGCCTGCAATATCGCAAGGAACTTATTCGTTCATAACAAAAACTTGTAATAATAGGATAATTAAAAGGTTTAGTGTGTTTAAAATCAATCTTACAAGCTTTAAATTTCTTTTAAATATACAAGTAGTACCCAAAAATATATGCTTTTAATCATGAACATCAGTCGAAAGCTTTCATTTTGAATAAATTAGTGTTTAATGAAAATATTCTGTTGACTGTGTAAATAAACACCTTATTCCCTTTTATACAATACTAGTTACTCATTATTTTAAATTAAAGGGATTTGCTTAATTTATTTAAACCTGTTGTAATAAAATTGTTAAAATAACGCAATCTAGCTGCTAGCATAAAGTGTAGGGTGATTCGTGCCATTGCAATAGTATTTTCTGGTTGAAACTACAAGTCAATCTAAAAAGTAACATAAATGATTATGAGATTAATTGTTGTAGAAGCGGTATTAAAACTTGTGTTGCTACAACAAAGTAATTCGATATAAACAAGTTATGAAAACTAATTATGTTAATATGTAACATTAACAGATTAAAAGTATCATAGCTAAAAAATAATAAGGTCGAATAGAAATGATTCTAGTAATACCCACTCAAACAACTTTTAAATGAATGAATTTTTTTAATACTTCTTAATTAAAAGCCATCAATGGTAAGTATTGCCTCACACTGTATAAGTAATACAAGTTCCTTATACTTAAACAGTCATAAGCAGTATATTAAAACAAAAAAAAGTTAATTTTAAAATGCAAATTAAATAAGCTTATTCCACATTCTTGATTAGATCTAAATTAACGCAATTCTTTTATTTGTCTTAATAAATAAAGGCATTACATTGGAATGGTACAACGTGTTAAACAAAAATTTAGTATATTTGTTTGTTAAGTTGGTAAGATAAACCATATAGATAAGTTTACGGCGGTTTAAAGAATTCAATTTAAAATAATGATAATAAAGTCTGATGTTAACCTCGAAGGCACTGAGTAGTGGATAATTATAGTAAAGAAAATAAAACAGTTAACAGGATCAGTTCAAGCAATTTGAAAAGAAGAGAAACTAAAGACTATCAAAATTCCTCCTATCAGATTTTATACTCTGATTTCTTACGGTAGTCGTTCGATTGAGTTTTTTGATAATTGTTCGACAGGTTTAAAACTGTAATTGATGATGTTGGTGTATTGTATAATGATCACTTAGTTTGTTTAAATTCAGTATAAATATGGCTCTCTCTCTGTAATAAATGATGATTATTTAACTGCAGTTACACCCAAATCTTTCTGTGTAATTAGTAATAGGTGCATTTAAATAATGATTCAAGAAAAATATCCATTTCCCATAATCACGAAAGAATGTGAAATATAAAATCACGTACTAAAGGTCATCAGAAACACTAAGGATTGTCATATTCCAATAATCACTATAATTATGTGACTCTGATCTTGACACTGCTCGTAAAGGTCTTGAATTTACCCAAAGATAAACTCGAGCGTTAGGTCAGAGTTTGTTCCTGGCTACAAAGTAATGATGCAACATTTATGTGTTAATTAAATAACGTTTTATATTTTACTAATGGTAGCTAATGCTCTTCCAACAGACCTTTTAGCATTGATATAATCTCGTTCGTTTGCTATTTAGGTTAATAACTAAAGGCATGTAAAGTAACCTTCTATTAATCAATCATTCAGTACAAATATTTCCAGCTTCATTAAAATACGTACTTTTTTTTAACAAAGGAAGTCACGATTGTCTCCGTTACTGCAATCCAACATTTGTCAAACGAAGCAGTATTTTAAATTTGCTTTTATAAAACTGATACACCGTTGTCAACTGTTCAAGTATTATTAATTACAGAGAGGTAGAGCACTAGACAGTGGATGATAAATAGGACTCAAGAGCTTGCCAACGTGACACACGGTTTTATATGTTTCAACTTATATAACATGATTGAAACATAAAACGGCAATTCTAAAGCCAACCAACCCATGGTATTGGAAGTCAAAGAACTTTACTGCATTAATGTAAACATAACATAATGATTAAGGAAGTGAACTGATGATTTTTATGTTTTGTGTATTTGAAAAATGCATTAAGAAAACTCACATCACATGATACATGATATGTTTTGATAAGATTGTAATAATAATAGAAATGCTAGTTATTATATTAATACGATAAGTACCATCACAGTGAAGATTACAGGAATATAAAAATGCTGTAAAATTTGATGATACGTGGCAGTGCACATTAAGTTAATTTAAAACCACATTAACAAATACCGAAAGGGTGTTTTAAAATTAATCATTAGAGATAATGAACCGTACCTTGATAAGATTGAAAATAAATTAAATTACGATATTATAACAGAATTAGATGTCAAGTAAATTGACATAGTTATAAATATTGTTAAAGGCCAATATTTTAAATTAAATTGGTTGGTAAGTCTTTATTTCAAGTGATAAATATTGTTAAAGTGTGTATGTGAAGGTTGTAGCGTTATCCGGAAAATGCTCAAGTTTTTTACGAGGTGAATTCAATGAGTAGTCAATAGACATAACTATAAATCTATCTTTATTCACTCTTAAAAATTCTTGATAATATGTTAAATCGAAACTGGTTGAATAATATTAACACAAATTCCGGAATCTATTAACTACAATTTATAAATTTGGTGACTTTGTGACGAAATTGTATGTTTGCCGCTATATCAATGTACCCTGCCGGCTGCCACCTTATCAATCTATGAATCTTTCAGTACTGTTAGAAACGCAAGGGTATCCAAAGGAGAATTATGTTTAGCTTAATAGATTACAATACACAACAACCTATCTTTCTGTCTTTTTATATATTTAGTGGATTTGCATAATACATACCAAGGGATTAAAAAGACAATATACTGTGGGATCCGACTTGTAAAATGGATTCTAGGCAAGAAGAATCCCAATCAAAATGAGACCAATCTAAAGAAGATATTCAGGAGATAAAACTTCAACTTTTAAATTAAAAACATTGGACTCATTAATGTTATCTAATTAGTTTTTTTGCACGTCCATTATGCTTAATTATTAAACATTTCCAAATTGTAAAATTTTTTCTAGTGGTTTTATCTTAATTGCTATTAATGGGAAGATACCGTTGCAATTATTCAATAAACTACTTAAATACGAAATTATAATTTAACCATATAAGGTCAAATTAGCGCAAAGTGTAACCATATATAAAATAAATTCAAATGTTGCCACGCATCAATCTATTTTAAATAATATTCTATCAAACGACTACTAACCATACGGAGCCAAATATTCGCATAATTATTGTCTCATAACTCATAAACTTTGAGGTGTGAGACCGTTACGGCAGTGATCACATCTCCTTTCTAACATCTCCATAAAAATCCACCCTTCCTTCTAATATATTGTTATGCATATTACGCATTATTCTGTATACATACGCATACCGTACCTTTTGGACCGTGTAAGGAGTATTTGGACATACAAAGTTATTTTGTAGACTTTTCGACTGTTGCGCTACTGATAGTAAAATGTACCGTATACTGTCCTTAATAAGGGTAATTGAACATAAAATGAAAATTTAAAACTTGAAGTATTTATTACCTTCCAACCTACGTATACATACGTAGGTATAGAAAGTTATGCAATCGATTTTTTTCACTATCGCTAAAACGACTTGTTACCTCATTATACAACGTGTATGTGTGTGTGTGTGTGAGTGTGTGTGTGTGTGTGTGTGTGTGTGTGTGCGTGCGCGGGCGCGTGCGTGTGCCTGTTGCTTGTACGTGTGCTTGTGCGTATACGTGTGTGGGGGTGGGGGGTGCGTGCGTGCGCGTGTGTGTGCGTACGTGTGTAAGTTTGCGTTTGTGTCAGTGTGTCCGTGGGTCCGTGAATCCGTGTGTCCGTGAGTCCGTGTGTCCGGGTATCCGTGTGTCGGTGTGTCCGTATATCGGTCTTACCGGTGTTTGAATGTCCACGTTTGTGTAGGGGGAGGAGTCAGTGGGTGCATGTGTGCGTGTGAGTGTGTATGTGCATGAGTGCGTGCGTGCGTTTGAAAATATTTGTATTTAAGCTTCTTCTGGAGTTGACTAGATTTTGGGAAAATTCAGCGGCGTCGACAGGGGGTTTTATTAGACTCAGGTTTCGGTTTTTATGAAATATTTCTGAAACAGTTACATATTATTTCAAATATATAAAAATACCTACATATAGATATTAAAGATATCGATTAATTATATTCTATGCAATTCTGTAATACGACGCATAATTTAGAGTTTAATTGAGTGTTTAAGTTTTCTCAATATCTTAATACCGATCAACTGTATAGAAAAATGTGAAAAGATATTTTTAAAGATAATTTAATTTTGCATAACTTCTACTTATAAAGTTTCTTAATACAAAGCCAACAAAAATTAATTAAATAAGATTAAAAACGCTTAAACTGTTTTATCGATATTTCTGTAGTAGCGGGTGGCTTTGGGTTTTTGTTTCAAGTTAATTTATAGATGTCTATTAATTTGCATAAGTTAACGTTTTACATAATTATTTGTGTTAATGTGCTATTTGCAAATGGAAGTCTTTGAGAGATTTAAGGACGAATATTCTTATGTATTCAAATTTGTGAAAGCATAATTCAATTGTAGATGTGTAATATTGCTTATTGTTTAGTAGTACGTTGAGTAACTTATTAGTTTGTATCGTATTGTATATTTTTTTTTGGGGTTTGGTTTGTTTTTTGGGTTTTTTGTTGGGTTTGTGGTTTTTGTTTTTGTTTTGGGTTATTTTAAATTTTTGAAAATTTAAAATTGAAAAAATTTTTTAATATTAATAAATTTTTAAAATTAATTTTTTTAAAAAAATTTTTTTTATTATTTAAAAATTTTTTTTTTTTTTTTAAATTTTTTTAAATTTTTAAAATTTTTTTTTTTTTTTTTTTTTTTTTTTTTTTTTTTTTTTTTTTTTTTTTTTTTTTTTTTTTTTTTTAAATTTAAATTTTTTTTAAAATTTTTTTAAAATTTTTTTTTATATTTTTTTTTTTTATTTATTTTATTTTATTAATTTTTTTTTTATTTTTTTAATTAAAATTTTTAAAAATTTTTTAAAATTTTAATAATTTATATTTTTTATTATTAATTTTATTAATAATTAAATTTAAAATTTATTTATAATTTAATTTTATTTTTTTTTAATATTTTATAATTTTAAATTAAATTAAAATTTATTTTAAATTTTTTTTTATTATTAAATTTATAAATTAAATTTATTAAATAAATAAATTATTATATTAATAATTTTTTTATTAAAAATTATTTTTAAAAAATTTATTAATTTTAAATTTTTTTTTAATAATTTAAATTTTTAAATTTTTAAATTTTAAATTAAAAAATATATTTTTAATATAAATTTATTAAATTTTTTTTAATAATTTTTTTAAAAAATTTTTTAATTTTTAAATTAAAATTTTATTTTTTTTTATTTATTTTTATTTTAATTAAATTTTAATTTATTTTTTTTTTTTTTTTTTTTTTTTTTTTTGGTTTAAATTTGTTGTCGTGTGTGCGTGTGTGCGTTTGTGTTGTGTTGTTGTGTGCGTTGTGGTGTGTGTGTCGTGTGTGTGTGTGGTGTTGGTGTGTGTGGTGTGTGCGTGTGTGTGTTGTTGTGGTTGTTTGGTTGTTTTGTTGTGTGTTGTGTTGTGTGCGTGTTGGTTGTTGTGTTTTGTTGTGTTGTTGCGTGTGCGTTGGTGCGTGGTGCGTGCGTCGTCGTGTTGCGTGTATGGTGCGTGGTGTGTGTGCGGTTGCGTGGTCGTGCGTTGTGCTGGTGCTTGTGCTGGTTGCGTGCTGGTGTGCTGCGTTTGGTGCGTGGTGGATGGTTGCTGTGTGCTGTGCTGGTGGTGCTGTGTGTGCTGTGTGCGGTGCGTGATTGTGCGTGGTGCGTGGTCGTGCGTGCGTCGTCGTGCGTGCGTGCGGTGCGTGCGTGCGTGCGTATGCGTGCGTGCGTGTGCGGCGTCGTGCGTGTTGCGTGCTGTCGTGGTGCGTGTGGTGGTGGTGCGTGGTGGTGGTGTGTGGTGTGTGTGCGTGCGTGCGTGCGTGCTGTTGCTTGTACGTGCTGTGCGTATACGTGGGTGGTGCGTGGCGTGGTGCGTACGTGAAGTTGCGTTGTCTGCGTGGGTCGTGAACCGTGGTCCGTGAGTCGTGGTCCGGTATCCGTGCGTGTGTCCGTATATCGGTCTACCGGTGTTTGAATGTCCACGTTTGTGTAGAGGAGTCAGTGGGTGCATGGTTGCGTGAGTGTATGTGCATGAGTGCTGCTGCGTTTGAAAATATTTGTATTTAAGCTTCTTCTGGAGTTGACTAGATTTTGGGAAAATTCAGCGGCGTCGACAGGGGTTTTATTAGACTCAGTTTTCGGTTTTTGAAATATTTCTGAAACAGTTACATATTATTTCAAATATATAAAATACCTACAATAGATATTAAAGATATCGATTAATTATATTCTATGCAATTCTGTAATACGATGCATAATTTAGAGTTTAATTGAGTGTTTAAGTTTTCTCAATATCTTAATACCGATCAACTGTATAGAAAAATGTGAAAAGATATTTTTAAAGATAATTTAATTTTGCATAACTTTTACTTATAAAGTTTCTTAATACAAAGCCAACAAAAATTAATTAAATAAGATTAAAAATGGTTAAACTGTTTTATCGACATTTCTGTAGTAGCGGGTGGCTTTGGGTTTTTGTTTCAAGTTAACTTCTTAGATGTCTATTAAGATATATGTGACATAAAGGTTAAACGTCCATTTGACATAGATTATTTTGTGTTTACAATGTTGCCTATTTGCACAATATAAGTCTTTGAGAGATTTAAAGGACGAATATTCTTATGTATTCAAAATTTTGTGGAAAAGAAAGCATAAATTCCAATTGTAGAATGTGTAGAATATTGCTTATTGTTTTAGTAGTACGTTGAGTAACTTATTAGTTTTTGTATCCGTATTGTATATTTCAATTTTTATATAAACAGCTGAATGATGAATTTTTTTTGTAATAACTTTAAGTTACTATGAAATTAATCTTTACCGTAAGAGGAACAAGCCATTATTATTGAGAATGAAGGAATTAGGTAGGCCACGGAAAACCAAAAATGTAGCCTCAGTAAGACCAACTCTTTACTTGACATTTGCCGCTACATTTGCTAATTTCTCTTAAATAGCATTTGAAAGTTTCGCAAGTGTATTGAAAAAATGTAATTAACCCTAGAACATTTTGGCGTAACGATTTATTACGAATTTAAGAAATGTTTAAGTTCGTATGACTGCAAAGGACGTTTGAAATCGACATTTGACGATCAGGTCCCTTGCTTGGCAACAATTTAAAGATGGTACAAGGAACTCGAACTACAGTTGATCACCAGGAAGGCCCAAGCCCTCCCATTACCGCTATGACAGAGGAAAACATTGCTGCTGTGAAGAAGATTGTAGAAGCAGATAACAGAACTACTTACGCCGTAATAGAGGCTCAACTGGAAATTGGATCCTTATCCGTGAAAACACTAACGACCACCTTCACCTGAAAAAAGCCGTAAGTCGTATTGTACCTCATCATTGTAGTATCTAGTTCTGTTTATATTGGACAACAACTTAGGAACTTTGATATTAGATACAAAGAACACATTAGAATATCAATAATCAAAATTGGAATAATTTTGAACAACTATTAAAGACAACTTCAGTGAACTATTTTGGTCGAAAACAGTTTAATATAAAGATTAGAATGTAAATAATGAATTGTAGAAAATATCAATGAAAAATGGAAGTTACGTTGGTCGCAAGGTGTTAAATATTTATAAAATTTTTTTTTAATGCCTTTTAAAATTAGATAATTTAATTAGGTTTTAATTTTTAAATGGATAATTTTAAATTTAATTACTTTTTGGTGTTTGTTTGGTATTTTTTTTATTATTATATTTAATAATTTATTTTTTTTTTAAATTTTAAAATTTATTTTAAATTATAAATATTTTTTAATTTAAATAAATATGAAATATAATAAAATATTATAAATAAATTTAATATATTTAATTTTATTAAATATGTATTTTTTTTAATTTTTTTATAATATTTTAAAAAATTTTAATTTTTTTAATTTTAATAATTAAATTTTTTATAATAAATTAATAATTATTAAAAATTATATATTTTTAATTTAAATAAATTAATAATTTTTAAGATAATTTAATATATAAATTATTTTAAATTATATATTATATAAATAATTATATATAAATTAATAAATAATTATATATATTTAATTTTATATTATTTATATTTATATTTATATTTATTTTAATTTTATTATATTTTTATTATATATATATATATTTAATTATATATATATATTATTATATATATATATTATTATATATTATTATATATTTGTTATTAGTATTATGTTCATGTGTCGTTATGTGTTTGTCGTGGTGAGTGTGTGTTATGTTGTGTTGTATGTGTGTGTTTGCGTGTGTGCGTGTTGGTGTGTGCGTGTGTGTGTTGCGTTGTGCGTGTGGTGTTGCGTGTTGGTTGTGCGTGTTTTTGTGTTACTTTGTGTGCTTATTTTTGTGTTTTTATTGTCGTTTTGGTGTACGTGAGCGTGCGTGCGTGCGTGCGTGCGTAGATTGATTGCGTGTATGCGTGCGTGCTGCGTGCGTGCGTCTGCGTGTGCTGCTGCTATGTCAATGCAATGCTAGTGTGATCGATGCATTGTGACTGCTGCGTGCTTAGTGATGCTGCAGTGAGCATGCTCTTTGCCATGCAGTGCATATGCATGCTGCTTCGTGCGATGCGTGCGTACGTCGTGCGTGCGTGCGTTGCGTTGCGTGCGTGGCGTGCGTGCGTGCGTGTGCGTGCGTGCGTGTGCGTGCTGCGTATGTCGTGCGTGCGTGCGTGCGTGCGTGCTGCGTGCGTACGTGCGTGCGTTGCGTGCGTGCGTGCGTGTGCGTGCGTGCGTGCGTATGCGTTGCGTGCGTGCGGTGCGTGTGCGTGTGCGTACGTTGCGTGCGTGCGTGCGTGCGTGCTGAAGTGTTTGTCGTAATCGTGTGATGTGAATTGCTGTATAAGCAGTGTCTATGTAAATTGGTGGTGAATCTTTAGCCGTAATGAGGAAGTCAAGCTATTTGTGAGTTGTAGGAATGGGATGTAGGTAGCGTCACGAATATGTAGCCTCAGTAAGACCAACTCTTACTTGCATTGCTATTGCTAATTTTCTTAAATAGCATTTGAAAGTTTCGCAAGTGTATTGAAAAAATGTAACTAACCCTAGAACATTTTGACATAACGATTTATTACGACTTTAAGAAATGTTTAAGTTCGTATGACTGCAAAGGACGTTTGAAATCGACATTTGACGATCAGGTCCCTTGCTTGGCAACAATTTAAAGATGGTACAAGGAACTCGAACTATAGTTGATCACCAGGAAGGCCCAAGCCCCTCCATTACCGCTGTGACAGAGGAAAACATTGCTGCTAAGAAGAAGATTGTAGAAGCAGATAACAGAACTAGTTACGCCGTAATAGAGGCTCAACTGGAAATTGGATCTGTATCTGTGAAAACACTAACGACCCACCTTCACCTGAAAAAGCTCGTAATGTCGTATTGTCGCTTATGCATTGTAGTATCTAGTTTCTGTGTGTGTCATTGGACAACAACTTAGGAACTTTGATATTAGATACAAAGAACACATTAGAATATCAATAATCAAAATTGGAATAATTTGAACAACTATTAAAGACAACTTCAGTGAACTATTTTGGTCGAAAACAGTTTAATATAAATATTAGAATGTAAATAATGAATTATAGAGAATATCATGAAAAAATGGAAGTTACGTTGGTCATGCAAGGTAATGGATCAAACAGAGAATACATCTAACTTCACCAATATTATATCATCCAATGGTAGATGATACGTTGTAAAATGCAGACATCCGATATTACAAGAGTGAGTCATCAGCACCAAGGGAACAAGATGAAGTAACAAGTGAGATGTAAGTTTAAACTGTACAACTGTAAACAATAAACTCCAGCCATTCAAGAGCACACTCACTATGCGACAATCCAATTATCTAACATTTGTTAGCTACTATTTTTCAAAAACTAATAAATTAGCATCTGTAGATATACATTAAAGTTCTATTGAAAATATCACCAAAAAGTGGTGACATAAATAGATCAAGAAGCAATATCGAATATAGAAGAGACAACTTGTGTGTCAAAAATTTTACTACCATTGGAATCGGGTCAAATTGAGGCATTATTAGACACAGGAAACGCAGTTTCAATAATTATTGAAGACACTTTTATTGAAAATTATAGGAACAAGGAAATCACAGTGTTAATCATTTAAAACAACTGTGGTAATGGCTCTACCTTAAGTAGAAATTGATAATGTTATAGCAAAATGGATGATCAATAATGAAATAACCTTACTAGAACAATATTATTGGCATCGAAGAACATGAAATTGTAGAATGGAAATTAGAAGAAAACGATGCATTATTAAAAATATTAAAGAATATAAAGGAAAATTAAATATTGTTGTGATACATTGACAACTGAATGTACACATTTAATCTTATCCTAATTTTAACTATATTGCAATGTTATGGTGACTAGACATATTACAATTTACTTAGAGGTTTGGAAAAACCCAGACATACCAAAAGTTAAAATTAAGCAGTACCATTTTACCTTTTTATACCTATCTAATGATAACATTTCTGTTATCTGTTGTTGTTTATGTATCTAAATAACCTCTAGGTTGTAGACGATCATAATAATAAGTTCAACCTTTCCGTAAGTCTAAATAGAAAGTGACACTGGGTTGGGTTTAAACTTACATTCAGGTGCAGTCAATCGATCGCAGGTCAGAGTGGCAAAACGGTGACCGAGTTATGCAGGGAGAGGTCCTGACACTGAAAATGCAGTCGCTTACGTAACGCAACTTACACACAAGGCGTGTTTGGTCTCGATTTTTGGTAATGCATCAATTTTTGAAATTTGTGAAGTAAAGTTGAAATTTAAAAAGGCTTTCGATATCAAAAAAACCTTCGAATTTCAATTTTTTAACTAGAATTCTTATTTTGTGTACAATTATAGTTAAAAATTACAAAAATAACTGAAAATAATAATTGTCAGTTTGTAAAAATATCATAATTTAAAATTTATGAGATTTGTTGAAGGTTCCGAATTAAGGAATAAACCATAAGCAATTATATAGTAAAACGATTTTATGTAAATTGTATATTAATATTTCATGTAGGTATTCGGGCTCATCAAAAACTGTTTTTTAATTGTTTAGGTATTTTTAGCCTTTTAGGAACTTAATTGTCTATATGGTCATAATGAGTTTATTTATGCATATTTTAAATTATTAAATTTACTTTAGTTAAGTTTGTACAATTTTAAAAACGATATAAGTAAAAAAAAATTTAAGTACCGCTGTGTAAATGAATTTAAGTCGATATTTGCCATTTATGTAAAGATGATGATGCACATTTACATCTTCTTCTAACGCGCGTACTTAAATTGAACCTACGTTTTAACGTACAGTGTAGGTTTTAATTCACCACCCGCGGGGTTATACACAAGAAATTTCTTTCCGTCTTCGTCATATAACATGTGTAAAAACAACAAAGTTGCATTTTCGACCGTAGTGCTTGAATAACGCGCTAATCCGATATCGAGATTCCCTCATAATTTCAACTATATTTATTTTGATTTACTAAATATAATCTACTAAGTAAGTTTACAAAATACAAATTAGGTGAAATTGTACCCTATTCCAAATTTTGGGTGACGAAGGCGAGCATCAAGGCTCAAGAGATTATGCATAAGTTACAATGCTTTGCGTTTTGTGTGATATACATCGTGTTATTTTATGTACATTTACAACACATAATAATTAATACAAACGAATGGCTTTACGAAGACCAAATAACATATTGAATCTTGACCTTCACCAAATATATTCTAATTTGTTTCTATATCCTGTGTAAGAGATACTTAATTCGTGAAAGAATATAATTATTCAATTTATAAAATATATGCTATGATTGATATGTAATCATAATAACTAATCACCATTACATAATATTCGCCTCTACTTGAACAATTAACAAAAATTAATTAAAATTCAGTTTCCGGATTTGCATAGTTATGTAGGAAACGTTTTAAGTTTATAGTAAGTAATTATAAATAGAAAGCATAAAACACCTTGCAGTGAATAAATTGGTAATTCATTTACTGTCGTCTTGTTTTTATTATCACTAACGCCTATAGTTATTCATGTGCTAATAGTATACTGGTAAATTATTATCCTATTGTCCTTTTCAATGAAACACGTGATAATTGCTAGTGAAAGGTTAGCTATACTTTGCTTTCATTAATATACACAACCTACACAATTATCACTTTATTGCAAATCAGAGTTGATTGATTATCTAATAGGTGTTGTGGTTTATAAATTGTTTTCTTTTACATAACATGAATAGATCACTCACAGTGTGAAATTGTTAATAAATGTTCATCTACCTTTACTTTTATTGTTTTCAAATATTACGTGATGCATCCTCTTGAACTATCTGCATAAAAATTATCAATTACATTCAACAGTTAAAGTCTAATGGAAAGGTCATTTATCAATAAAATACAGAACAATTTCAACAAGGATCCCAATAAATCAATTATTAAATCTTCACCTCATCACTATTGTGTATTTTTTAAACAATTTATGTTTTACACTCTTTCAAATTCAATTTTCTTCTTTTTAATTAACTAATAATGCTATTTCTTTAGGCTATAAAATTAATAGACCTGTGCAGTATGAGTTATGGTGTATATTGTTTTAAACATAAACCTTTACCACCTTACAACCTCCTACACGTTTATTTAGTGAATATACCGTGTTATATTTACAATTCTGACTATTTTGACAAAATCGTAAATCACACTTTCGCCCCGAACATTGTTTTTTTCTTAACGAAAAGTAATGGACAAAGAAGCCGGCATAGTAATTGATAAATTAACGCTTTACAATTAGTATGACTTCTATTAATATACTTACAAGCAGTTATCGAGTAAAGGTGCTTTTATGTGTAAACATAAATAATAAATAGCCTGGAGTTACTACGTATACCAGTAAATATTAATTTTTTTGAAATTGTAACTTAATGTTGAAAATTAGACAATGCGTTGACATTTAACGAGCCGTTGTCATAACGGAATAGTTTTAGTTTATGATGTTAAATATATAATGATTTATTTTATTTGACGCACTTTTTATAACAACTATTAAATTGGAATTTTATAGGTGAATGTCAGATCGTTTGATCAATGAGATCTTACATCAAACAAGTATTACATGTGTTTGGTTTCCAACATGGGTATTGTGCAAATAACTAAAATTAAATCATATATAAATAAATACAAAAATCGCCAATCTTAGGCGTTCCGTGAGTAAGATTGTAAGCACAAAGAAAATTTTCTTTACCATGTTCTAGCATAAGTTAATATTAATTAAAAATAAAATGTATGTCATGAGACAAATTTATTGTATTTTCTGAAACCTAAATGATAAGTGAAAAACAAATATAGGCTGAATAATTATTACTAAATATTTTAAGCGCAAATAAAGAAACCAAATAATTTTAAACTTTGCTTGCAATAATTTTCTGTACAGGGTCCGCCTTTGAGAGCTGATACTATGAGTATCTGCTAAACCAAACTTACTATAATTTTGAAAATTTGGTGACAGGGTAATGATGTTAGGGCTAACTCATCTAAAATATTTTCACGTTCGTACCACTTCCGGTTATACCGGAAGTCGGTACTTAGTCGCTTATTTTAAATGGAACACCCCGTATATTAATACATTTTGGATTCTATGTCGAATTTTAAGGTAAGTTTGTTAAATAAACTAGATACGAAATTTCAGTCGTTTTAAAAAAAACATTTTTCTAAAAAAATTGACAGATGCGGTCTTAGTAATAACTCGTTAATTGTTCTGTTCCTGTCAAACAATTTGAATAAAACTTTGAGGTGTTGTAGGCAAAGGTTTATTGCAACAGTCTGAATGTCTAAACTTGACTATCAAAAAATGCAAGTTACTCAAAAAAATCAAATGGAAACCCCTATTTTTTATTACTCAGATCGATTTAACGTCAAAAATTAAGGTAAGTTTGTTTAAAACTTTATTTGCCTAAACGTAACAGTTTCATACTTATTATCAAAAAAGTCCCAATTTTAAATTTTGTGGTGAAAATGAGCTACAAATCTAGTATTCCTTGTTCGTGGTCACCATGGAAACCAAACAATTGAGAATTGAAATAAAGAAAAATATTTGAATAAGTTACTGCAAAAAATTATAAAAATTGATAATTTTGTGATTCAAAAGTCATTTTTGCCAAATAGAAATTTTCTAAGTCATTTTTTCAAATTCGATATACAACATAAGTGTAAAAATTTAATACTTTATGAGTAAATCAAAAAAACTACTTTTTACTGCGGAGGTAGTAACTACATACTTATCAGTGCATTCTTACACGATAAAGATGCTTAATTATTTTGTTTTTCTTTTGTAGTCAATAATTCAATAAAATTTTTGACGGTTTGTGTTTTTCTTGATGAAATGATGAATGGATTCTAATACAGGTTATTTGAATTTAATTTTAATTCACGGAGAATGTCATAGAGTTGTAAAACGAACAGTAAGAACATTTATCGAACGCTATCCTGAGCGCCCCCGACCATCAATAAGACGTGTGGTTCAAAATTTGGAGCAGTTTGGCACATTTAAACACTCTGCGCCTCGCAAAAAAACTGCTATTGATAACGAACAGAATGAAGTTATAACTTTAGGATATTTCCGTGCCTATCCTTGTAATTCCATAAACGACGCGAAAACAGATATTGGCTTAACACCAACAACTATCAGAAGAATTGTTAAGAAACATAAGTTTAGACCATACTGTTTACCATTAGTTCAACATTTGAAAGAAGCGGATTTCTTGAAACGTATCGAATTTTGTGAAACAATTTTGCTCAAAATACAAGAAATTCCTAATGGACGGACGAATCTAAATTTACGAAAAATGGCATATTGAATCGCCGAAACTCGCATTACTGGAATAACGAAAATAGCAATCCAATTCGCGAATGCCATTTTCAGGAAATTTGGAATTTTAACGTATTTTGTGCTATTCGGAATAACGAAATCTTTGACGTGTATTTTACAACGAAAATTTGAGAGGTTTAAAATAGTTGATTGTTGCGATTTATGATTACAAATTTAATTTCTAGGAGAAAATTATCTTGAGATATTAAACACTCGAATTCAACCCCGATTAAATCTAGAAAGGGAAAATTTATGGTACCAACAAGACGGTGCGCCTCTCACAAGACCAACGCTGTTTCCATGAAACTTCATGAAATTTTTGAAGATCGTTGGTTTGCCAATAATGGTCCCTTTCCATGGCCACCTAGGTCACCTGATCTTACGCCAATGGATTTTTATCTTTGGGGTCGAATTAAAAATATTGTTTATGCTACACCACTAACGACTAAAGAAGATTGCATTGCAAGAGTGCAAAATACCTTCAATTCTCTTTCTCCACAAGAAATTCAAAGGGCTACAAATGAAGCCGTTATAAGACGGGTTCAACAATGTCTTGCGTCTAACGGGCAACATTTTGAACATTTATTGTAAATTAATTTACATTTGATCACGAGCAAGAAATACTAAATAAGCGACTTTATCGTGTACGAATGCACTAATGTAGTTACTACCTCCGCAGTAAAAAGTAGTTTTTTTCGATTTACTCATAAAGTATTAAATTTTTACACTTATGTTGTATATCGAATTTGAAAAAAATGACTTAGAAAATTTCTATTTGGCAAAAATGACTTTTGAATCACAAAATTATCAATTTTTATAATTTTTTGCAGTAACTTATTCAAATATTTTTCTTTATTTCAATTCTCAATTATTTGGTTTCCATGGTGACCACGAACAAGGAATACTAGATTTAAGTATGTAGCTCATTTTTATCACAAATTTTAAAATTGGGACTTTTTGATAATAAGTATGAAACTGTTACGTTTAGGCAAATAAAGTTTTAAACAAACTTACCTTAATTTTTGACGTTAAATCGATCTGAGTAATAAAAATAGGGTTTTCATTTGATTTTTTGAGTAACTTGCATTTTTGATAGTCAAGTTTAGACATTCATAATTTTATTTTTATGAAAATACAAATGTCATTTTTGCAGACTGTTGCAATAAACCTTTGCCTACAACACCTCAAAGTTTTATTCAAATTGTTTGACAGGAACAGAACAATTAACGAGTTATTACGAGACAGCATCTGTCAATTTTTTTAGAAAAACGTTTTTTTTTTTAAACGACTGAAATTTCGTATCTAGTTTATTTAACAAACTTGCCTTAAAATTCGACATAGAATCCAAAAATGTATTAATATACGGGTGTTCCATTTAAAATAAGCGACTAAGTACCGACTTCCGGTATAACCGGAAGTGGTACGAACATGAAAATATTTTAGATGAGTTAGCCCTAACATCATTACCCTGTCACCAAATTTACAAAACTATAGTAAGTTGGTTTAGCAGATACTCATAGGATCAGCTCTCAAAGGCGGACCCGGTATACATATGGTTAATATTTCTCAGGTAATCTCCTAATACGACGTTAGGTGGCGTAATTAGACTTTGTTTTACAAGGGTTGTACCATGTGAAACCTGTTGAAGAAGAAAAAAAAACTCGAAGATGTCAGACTCGAATAAAATATGGTTTTAATCAGAATAACTTTATTGGACATTTTGAACATGGTTAATCATTTAAAATGTTTTTTCTTTTGATTCAATAGCGTTTGTTGCCCCCACGAGCCCTTACAACTGCAGTCATTCGTCTTCCAAACTTATGATGAGGTCATCGATCAGTTCTTGAGGCAATATGTCCCATTCTTCAACCAGTGCAACTCCTCTGTTTTGAACAGCAGGAAGTCTTCTGTCTAGCATGTCCCACACATGTTCAATTGGGTTCAGGTCAGAGGAACATCCTGGCCAATTCATTGTTGTTACACCCACTTGGTTTAAAAGTCAGTTACACAGTGGGCGACGTGTGGACGCGCATTATTCTGCATTAGGGTGAAATTTTCCCCTATGTATGGAGAAAAGCTTCCACATGGTCTTGGTGTATACCTGTGATGTACCTATCTGTAGTTAGCCATCAATTACTCTGTGCGTAACCCCAAACATATGCCGCCCACACCATAATTGAACCTCCACCAAAAGATACAGTAGTAGTAAAATTAAATGGTGCATTTTGTTCTGCTTTGCGTAGATGCAATATTTCCTTACCGTCAATTGAATTTATACAGAAACGGCTCCCGTCCGTGAACAAAACTTGACCCCACTGGTCATCATTCCAATTTGGATGTTCTCGGCCAAATTCTAGTCGTGCTACACGACGACGTCTTGGGGCTTTTATTGGCACATATGACTTGAGACCAACTTCTTTAAGTCTTCTTCTTACTGTGGGTTCACTTGTATTGGTTCCACGAACATCTTTCGGTAGGATTCTTGTTTGAACTGTTGTTTGACATCTGTTTCGCAATATTTGCAGCGTTATAAAACGATCATCTGCAGCCGTGGTGGAGCGTTTTCTGCCATGTCCTCTTCTAACAGACTCCCCGGTTTGTCTCCAACGACTTACATTACGATGGATGGTTGATTGTGATTTACCAAATCTTCGGGCAACTTCACGGTATGTCCGACCATGTTCGATCATTGCTACAGTCCTAGCAATATCAGTCGGCACCAAGTCGCCCATTATTATCTGGTTTTTACAATGCAAATAAACCGACGACAACAAATCAAAAGGAAAACAAATTCCAACAAACCCGAACAAATTAAACTGATTAATACTTATGAACAACCTACACGTTTGAAGTTTTGACATTAAAAACTTCATTTGTTTAGTGGACCATTGAAAGCTATCTAGATATATGCTATAAAACAATAAAATTTAAAAAAACTAAATTCAATCTGTTCCTTTAAATTTGCCGGTGTGTATTTTATAATTTTTTTCAAACTTACGCTAAAAGTACGCCATCTATGACGTTATGCCCCGCTCCTTTATTTAAATCATAAATATTCAGCATAGCTCATTGAATGGGGTTGCAAACAATTTAACGAAAAGAACTGATTTCTTTACCGAAAAGCATTTTATTCTCTCTTGAGGAAAATATGCTGCTACCATTGCTTTGTCCGTCCTAGTAATTTGTTTTCAACAGAAACAAAAAACGAAATCTGAGGTTTTGCATTGCATACACACACACAAACACGCATAGACGCACACATACAAGTAAGCACGCACTCACGCATTCACACTTAAATTTACACTCAACACACACTCACACACACACGCACGTACGCACGCACGCATGCACGCACACACGCACACACACACACACACACTCAAACACACACCCGCACACACCCTAACTCGCTCATTCCTTCACACGCACACATGCACGCACGTACGTATGCACGCACCCACACACACGCGCACTAACCTCGATTTCGCGATAGTGAAGAGAAGTCGATTGTATAACCTTCTACACCTTCACCTTTCGATTTGATTTTAGCAGGCGCCATTTTTTGTCCAATATATCGTTAAACTGTAGTACGTTTCCCGCAGCAAACAAATGTTATTTTGATCAGTCCAATAATTTGAAATTAAAGCGAAGCCGAACCTATCCATTTGCTTGTGCTGAACTTATCGCCTGAAATATTCAAGTTCAAATAGTGCTTTCAATTTGGAGTAGCATTTATCCCAGCGATCCGCCCATGGATATGTAGTAAGAGCATAAGTGGTATACAACTTAAATAACTGTTATTTATCATATTAAGACGTTATTCTGATAGAATACGTCAAGAACGTTTACGTGTATTTTAAGTAATTCTGTATATGATTAGTCCAAACATTATGTGTATATTTCCTTTATTCACAATTGTTGAAGCAATAATTTAACTAAAAGATGTTATGATCTAAATATTGAAAGTTGTTAGAATTTGTAACGTGTAAAAAGGAAAACATGAAAAATTACGTTTTCATGCGAGTTGTGATATTCTCTGATATTTGGTCACAACACACCTGGTGCTAGGTACAGATTAGAAATCTGACAACGTTACGCGTGACATGTCAATTTTAAATCCGAATTTGTGATAAAGAACGACAATGTTTATTGGAACAAGGTAATTAGGTGACCTTTTTCTCTCGTGTGCGTTTTGCGCAGAAACGCCATTTGAAGAAAGAACACACTTCTTTGATTAAGAACATTTGGGGAGTATTTTTTTCTCTGTAATTTCTACAAAGTGGACAATTATTAATACAGTTACGCTGGATTTTATATCCTCAAGATTTATACTGCAACATTGCCGCTAATTAATACATCAGTTTCGTTTAATACAGATGTAACCGGTTTCTTAACTATTTCTCGTCGTATCAGGAGGTGAGTAAACCTTTTTCTCTTAAATTATCATCAAATCGGTCTTAAAAAGTATTCAAGTATATACATTTTTACAATTGAAAGTAAATTAAATACAATTTTTACAATTTAGCATTCAACTCGTATCTAAAACATTTAATTCTCTAGGTTTTTCCTTTTGGGGTTGTTATCGTCTGTCTTCGTTTCTTCAAGATACTGCTGTGACGAATCTTGCACCTATACCTGGTTAGCGCTTCTTCCTAACGAGGAGATAACTGAGAAATGGTTTTCGAGAACCAGCTCAAAAATAATTGCCCACTGTTACTTTACTCGGCGCTCTCACTAAAAGCAAACAGGTTTGGGGCTAGTGAGACACCCAGTTCAGTAATAATACACACACACACACACACACACACACACACACACACACACATACATCCTGGTGAGTTCTTTTATTGCTATTCCTTCATGACGAGGCTTTCACTTAAAGACATTTTCTTCAGTTAACCTTCGAAGTATTTACGAGTAGCTCGTCCTTGTAACGAATTACAATCGTAAGTATAGCACTGTTTTCTAAATCGTGAGTGTAACTACTTTTAGTTGTAACATTCAATAGTCTTGTTGATAACGAGGTTATGTACCTATAGCATATTAACTGTTTAAGTAAGATTTTATTAGATATAGACGAAACACACTCACACAGGTGCTCAGTTGATTACAGTTGCTAATCTAGCTTCACGTTTACTATTTTAAAGAGTAATGCCTTACTATTTACACCAAAATTACAGTGTGATTTAACCAGCTATTGTACTGTACACCTACTGCGTTGAAGTAGCATCTGTTTACGATCTGAACTTTGCACTTACGAAATTCAACGGTTGCTATACAGAGTGCTTCACGATATATGTTACTATTTGTCTATGAACTAAATTGCTTATATAGGGTGATTCATATCACAATTTTGTAGTTATTTGATGTTAAATGTTTAATGCATGTAACGCGTGTCTCACTTACTAGTGTTAATTACTTAAGCTCTAATTCGTATGTGTTAACAAACGTTATCATAATAAGCAAGCTATTAATTTTATTATTGCTTGTAACTATTTCGGCTTTCAGCCCCATGGTTATACATATTTGCTTCTACTTTTATTGATAATTGTTAAGGGTTTTAATGTAGGATTTTGCTTTCTGCTTGTAGTAATAGTAGGAAGTTACCGATTTTGGGACGCAGTGAGGTAATTTTATGCCTTTTTTTTCAGTTAACCAAGTTTAAATTTTTTTGTGGGCTTCAGAACGCAATGGTAGACATCTGGCTGACATATTTTAGTTATTTTGATCAAGTTAAATTATTTTCGGTTGACTTAAAACTGATACACCAGTTTCAAGGAGAGCTCTTCCTAGAACCACTGTTTATGCTGTATTTGATTTAGATTATGTGTTATTGTTGCTTTCTAGGGTCATCGCTGGATGTCGGACAATGCTTAAAAGTTGATTTGTTCTTAATACTTTAAAGCTTGTTTTGTTAGGGGTTAGCACTTTCCAAAAAGGTAAGTGTGTTACTATTAAGACGTTGAGTTATTTATTTATTTTCTAAAAGAAATCGCGCGATTGGTTCACAAACATTATAGCTATCCAATTTACGATATCGATTGTGTTAGTACTGATTATTATTTATAATTGCTACCATTATCAAACCATATTAGTAGGTCTGTAAAGACTGCGTTATTTATATTTTTGTATGGCATAACAGGAATTAAATTGTTTTTCGAAAATTAAAACAATTATGTTGAACCACCAATAGTTGTTTTCTTTATTACTGCGGCGTAGCTTAATAATTATCCGAACCTATTCTTTTCCTGGAATGTGTGCACCATCTTCGATTTTAACTGTAGCGTACCTCTTACACCGTATCGTAGCATTTTTATTGATTCAGGACGATGTAAACTGAAATCAAGTGGTGCCCTTTTATCACTCTATGTGTATCTACGCCAGCCACACGCCCACGCATCCAAGTGACTAACGACCGACTGAGTTTCCGGCTAATTTCTTATTTGGCAGAACTGTCGCTTTGAACATGTAACAAATTACCGTAACACCTTCGCACACTACTGCTTTTTGGGACATCATAAAGCACGCCCTTTTCTGTAACGTCATAGGGCGCCAATATAATAATAATAATAATAATAATAATAATAATAATGTTTATTGCCTATAAATCAAACTAATATAATATACATTACCAATTTACTACATAAGAAAAGTCAAGAGAACAGGTTCAGTTTAGGTAGAATGTCAACTGTTCTCTACCTGTATTAATATAGAAAATTCAAGAAATAAAGAAGAAATCAGCCGTGTTTTAAATATTGAGACATTTTCATTAAAAGTTATCGTTTACATTTAACCGTTGCCATTCAATTTTGGTAGAGTTATGAACCATCAAAATGTCAGTTCTATAGACAGTAAGATTTGTTTTAATTTAGTTTTAAAAGTTCTTAGGGATAAGCGTTGGGTGGTCCTGGCGTTCTAGGGTTAACGAAAGGCAGTTGGTAGAACATGGGTTTTCGATCTAGGGCTATTTTGACCAAGGTAATCTTGGGAATTTACGCTAACTTTCGTAACAATAATAATTGTTAAGACTCCTACCAAAAGCTTCTCTCTGATATATATTAGAAAAACATATATTTAGCAATACTCCATATACAACATAATCGTCATTTCAATATCTTGTATATTTTAGAAATCATTAACCAAATTGTACACTCGTTTTTTTGCAAGTTAGAAAATGCACTGAACTTGCAATAAATACTATAGAAATAGGGTATTTTAATTGGGTTAAAAATTGAACAAATATAACAAACTTTTAATCACTTTATATCAGTGCAAAGTCATTATATACAAGCGGTAAAGTATTCAGTTCAAGGATACACAACTAAGATACCTATACATACGAAAAACTAAAATATGACGTACTTTATTTACTATTGTCAGATAAATCATAGAAAGGGAAATTTTTATCCAGGTTAATTTATCAGCGCCACAACTCATTGTGACATTTCCAAATAGAATCGCACTGTCCAAAACTTCTTTTGTAAAAATGCATCTCTAAATACGTAAAAACTTATAAGTAGAGATAGGCTCGGATATTACTAAAGTAGTCATTAATCGTTTCTGGATTCTCATAAAATGGGATTACAACTAAAAGTGCTTGGCTTAACTTTTTCTAACACCCCTTATTTTACGAATTTCAGACCGGAATGCGAAGGGTAAATTGCAGTAGAATTAGGTTTACAGATCTGCGGAATTGGTGGAATTAGTATTGGAGGTCGTTACATTACCTAAAATTAGTGGAATTGCTGATTTGTGGAAATAGGATCTGTTTGTGTAGCGATAATAATTGTCATAGCAGGATGTAATATTCACAGTTTACTTTGGAAACGATGCCAAATGAATGATATAACAAACAAGTATTACTTCTAAGATTTTGATCACATCTTAACAAAACGTTCTTTAAATATAATAAATGTGTTAAAAATCTACCTGATGCAGAATCCTACGGTGTATCTTACAATGATGAAATATATTTTATCACGATGGGTGCGATTCCCATTACTGCCTAGTCTATATGAGATTTTTTCAAGTAGTTTTTGTAGTAGCTAAACTCAAATCGCATCAAACCTATTATACCAGTAAAAATCTAAGATCGAGTTAGGTGCACCAAATGATAATGAATTCGTATGTTCTGAATATGGCCAACTAAATTTCTATAATTGCACCTTTAAAAGTGACGGGGTAAACAATTGTTTTCATAACCAACTGCGTTCAGATGGTATGAACATCAATGGAAGACAACAAATCTTTCCTGAACTAATGGAATAAAGAAGAACAGGTCAATATCAATGTATAGTTAAGTGAATTTTTGACCTTGTTATTAAAACAATTATTTTTTCCATCAAATTAATGTATAAACGAAGGATTGTAATACTTTAATTTAACAAACCCTCTAATACTGAAGTATAACATTTAGTCCTTGCACAGCACAACAATGTGGCTACTTTTTTCTCCACAATATCAGTCTATACAAAATTTTCTCAACATGGCGGATCCAAAATTAGTTTTTCAATTTTTTTTTTACTTGTACCTACTGCATATTTACAATCTACCATTAGTTTATATTAGTATGAAGTACATTGTATAATATAATTGGTGTGCGGGGAGCTCTAGCCAGCGCTAGCCTCCCTAAAGATCATTTCATTTTTGGTTGGGTTGTAGCACGAGATCCAGTGGTCATTGTCCATTAAGACTTCTTGTAATGCCTGGTGGGTAAGCGAATTGTTCTATAAGTTGGCTGGAATGCCCTACCAATTTATTGGTGTACTTGAACGATAGTTTTTTGATTTCCTTGTCTACACAGGCGACTCCTAGGTCATTATGAATGATGTCGTTCCCAATGTACCATGGAGCATTGGTTTTCTTGCGGAGTGTCTTAGATTGAAACGTCTGAAGCATTTTTGTGTGTGATGCTTTGACGCATCCACAGAGCTGTATCACGTAGGACCACATTGGCTTCAGAATGACTTTATACAGTGGGATCTCGTTGGTTAAAGAAAGTCGTGAGTCTCATCCGAGTAACCATGTCATTTGTTTGAGTTTTAAGTTCGTATGCTTCCGTTTGGCTTCGATATGCGAGCCCCATGGAAGCTTTTGATCAAGTCGTATGCCAAGGTATTTTACCTTAATTATTTGTGCTGATTTATCAGTGTTTACCACAATTTTCCACATGGAACCAGTGTTGTAGCAAGTCAAGATGCTGTTGAAGATATTCTAATTCAGGAGATTAGCTGACTGACAAATCATTTGGGTAAAATACATCCTCGGATTCAGCTTCGTGATGCCCTTGTAAAACACTAGCAACAGTTACCACAAAATACAATAGATAATTTAATTCTATCAATACCTAGAACCAAAGGGGAGGCAATACTCTCTACTAAATTTAATTAATGAATACTTTAAGAGCTCACATTTCGAGTTTTTGTGATTGTATAAAATCAACGTTTTGTTAATAAGTTTCATTAAAGCTTTTTCAGATTGTATTTTTTTGTTGTAAATTAAAATTTTAATTTGGAATGTTGTAAAACTGTCGTATTAATTTATTATATGTAGACCACGTCAAAAAACCAAATTACTCCACAGTTTTATATAAGAAATATATATCCCTAGACCTTTGCGATGTGTATATTTTCATTACTGCATTTGCATTTTAGGCAAAATCTGGCATCGATGCAACCCATAAAAATACATAAATAAAAAATAAATAGTTGTAATAATTACGTTCCTTCCAAAATCCATTGCCCATTTACGGCATCATGTTGATACAATAAGCGAGTGTTACTTTTAAAGTTTTAGCATACGTTAAATGATCATGTCGTGTTAAGGATAGACGATAATACAACTACATCGGCAAGATTAAGATTGTTAATACAATTTTAAAAGACTAATTTATAGGACACAACAATAGAAGGTACCTACAATGAGTTTTGAAGAAATAAAACTTTAGGGAGAGTAGCTGACCTCTATAGTGCATCTTACAGTCCTTGAATTTTAGAAAATCATTTATTCGAGATATTAGAAGATTTAGCGCTAAACGAGCGAAGATCTCTATTTTTTATCCATGATGGAACTCCCCCGCACTGTGATAGAAGGTGTGGTAATTGCTTGAGTAACCATTATCCGAATAGATTGATTGGTAGAGGTGCAAAAGCTCCGATTCATTGGCCTCCACGGTCATGTGATTTCAATCCTTTGGACGACACAGTTTGGCCGTATCTTAAGGAAAAAGTATATGCTAAAGGGGTAAATTCACTTAAAGAGTTGAAAGACAGACTTGAACATCACTTTAATGACTTAATAGCTGATCCTCGACCGTTTAGAAGATTAATGCATTCTTTAGAAAAAAGGATAGGATTCGCGAAAACGGAGGACATTTTGAACACTTACTCTAACTGATTGAACATTTCATGTTTTTAGTTAAATTCATAATTTTCTTGTTGTAATTCTTTGTTTAATTAATAACTTTAGCCTTAGAATAATGTTATTGTTTGTGGTTTTTAATAAGAATACTTATTTTATACTAGCTTCAGTTATTACTTCATCATTTTCAAATCAAATCAAATCCGAAAACTGTACACAGTAGCGAGTTTTACCAATTGTACCTTTTTGGTGTAAGATTGAATGACGTTTAAGATCACTTAAAATTGGACTAGAAAATCCAACCTCAAAAAGGTTATGTTAAAAACTACTCAGTACGAACCGTGTAACTAGCGCCTTCTATGAGAGCCAGATATAAAAACAAATTCATGGGATGTGTCAGCTTCTAAAACATATCCATACAAAATTTCATTACAATCTTGCCAGTAGTTTCGACATAATCGTAAAAATGTGTATAAAATTTTTAACCCTATATCTTGCATACGGATGCCGTTTCGAATTTTTTTTAATAAGCCAACCCCACCTGTTTTTAAGTGTTCTACCTACCCGTGCAACAAGGTCACCTTTTTTTAAACACCTTGTATATTCTGACAGAAGAGCTAATGCAACACACCTTTTTATGTGATTCTTACTTCCTCATTTTCCTTGTACAAGTTTGTTAGACCTAAATCTAGCCGGAAAAACTCTTCCATAGCATTACGTGTAGCAGCTGCAAAATCAATAATTATAGAACTCGTATACCACAGGAATGATATTTGTTCTTTTCTCTGTACTATCAATGTCAACATGAAATGTGTATAATTGGTAAAACAGTGAACTGCAGTTTTTAAGTCTCACCGAATAGGAAGAAAAAACCTCCAACCAATAAGTGATACGGTGAATCATTAATAATGAGCAATCTGAATTACAGATAGTAAACACCAAAATGCCTTAGTAAGACCAAGATGCCTTATAAAAATGTTGCTGGTTTAGGAGACACAGGGCGTTCAAAGGGAAAACTATTTTAAAATTTCTCAATAACTTTATAAGTTTTAACAGCATGAACATAAAATTTGGTAGTTTTAGATTTTGTGAATAAATGAGATAATATTTTCTTAGTCCGTTAAATAATGGTTAAAATAAGTTAAAAATCTGATAGCTTGTTCAATTTTACATAAAAAAGATACTCTTACTCAATTTGCCTAACTATCGGTTTTTGAGTGATTCTTTCTTAAACAGATCTGTGTTTTACTTATAAAATTTTTATTTATTAAAGTGAGCGAAATGATATTAGAAAAAAAGACAGTAATTAATAATGACAATCACTAACAACAACAACAAAACATAATTTCAAAGCAAATGTTCGAAATACCTCAATATCTCAATACACTTTGCTATGCGTTTTCTTAAAAACCTTTGAATATTAATCAAAACGTGTGTATTATCCTTAATTGAATTCGCGGCGTCTTGTATTTTTGCTGCAACACGTCGATTGAATTATTTTGTTTTGTATAAATTATGTCTTTCATCAAAGCCCAATGGGTTTAAATCTGGACTCCTTGGTGGCAAAAAAATTCACTTCCACAGCTAATCCAACGACAGGGAAAATGTTGATTCAAATATTGCCGCACAGGCAGAGAATAATGTGGTAGCGCCCCATTCTACATAAACCACATGTTTTGGAACATTTTTTATTAGCTCATTTAAATATTCTTCGAGAAAGTTTACATAAATAGGTACATTTAGATTAGACGGAAGTTCCAAAGGACCAATGAAAAGGCCAGATATCAAACCACACCAGAGGTTCACCTTAAACCCATGCTGAAAATGTCTTTCTTTTACAGAATTTGGATTCCACAAATGATTGTTTTTGCAATTAAAAACTCTAGTAAATATCACATCATCAGTGAAGAGAATATTAATAAGAAAGTTTTGCTTTCCTCTTAGTTTATCTTCTAAAAATTGGGCAAATCGTAAGCGTGTTGGTAAATCTTGAGGTAATAAATTTGTACAGAAGTAGTAGTAATATGGATGGAGTTTTTCTTTCCTTAAAATTCTGCAGAGAAACGATTAGCCCTGTTTCCGTACTTACAAAACACAAATTAAAATCTCTTCTTCTTCATCGACATTGATTGTTTTTGTCGCGCCATTGTGATTCTTAGGACGAAACAACACTGTCTCGCTAAGGCGGTTGTAAATATTTCTAAACAGTTTGTGATTCGTTGCCTTCGATTTGGGTACAATTGTAAATATCTTCGGGCCATGCTAATCCATTATAATTTGACTGAGAAAAACAACAAACCATATCACGCATTTTACTGTCAGAAAAGTTGCTATGCCGTGGAATTTTTTGATTCGTAGCCTCTATTTTCACTCAAAATACGTAATTACTAAATTTAAATCAGAAAAAGGGTTATAATATCACTAAATACTCAAAATTGACTTCAAACGTATTGATAACTATCAAATTTTATGTTCATGCTGTTAAAACTTATGAAGTTATTGAGAAATTGTAAAATAAAATTTTCCCTTTGAACACCCTGTACCTCTTAAACCAGCAACATTTTTATAAGGCATGTTGGGCTTAATCTTGGTACTTTGGTGTTTACTATCTGTAGTTCGGAGATTGCCCATTTTTAATGAATCACCCTGTATAATGCATTTTTCACAGATGTAAACTGTGGGATATTTGCAACGAAATCCAAGCCTTTATTCCTAGCAACCATCATTTCTTGACACGAATCTGCGATGCTGGTGTAACCACTTCTCGTGATCTTTTTTTGCGTAATATAAACACTTTTACTTCATCAGTTACAATCGTCGCCTTAGATTTCAAGCTTTATAAAGGTGTGCTTGGAGGTGAATTTATATTGATACGATATCTCTTTTAATGCAAAAAAAATTAGTAAAAAAAATACTTGGTAGCCACTGTATTTTATTATGTTATTTGTATTAGAGAATATTCAATCGGCCGTGAAATTTCTACATTTAATTAAACAATGGTATACACTCGCCGATTTTAAATCCCGGGGCAACCATAATTTTTATTTAGTTGAATTTATTAAAACCTTTTCCTCCGTTGGTCAATTTAAAATTTTTTTAAAAAAAATCTAGATAAATGTGTTGGTTTTAATTACTTTTATTCGATTTTTGAACTTATAATTTACACGGCGAAATATACAGGGAAACAAAAAAGTATGCTTTTTACCCCAAGTTTGTAACATCCTGTAGAGCAATTTCACAATCTAAATTCAGTATTAGGGCTTTTCTGCAAAACCTGATCTATTCATAACATTTCAAAACAAACAAAATACACCCACGTACCACACAAAATTAGAAAACACCGAACGCGTTTCGATAGCTTCGCGGTCGACTAGGGCGGACTAAAGAAAATTTCTAACATATATACCATCAGCGAGTAACGCTTCGTTGCTAATCTGGTGAAAGTGAAAGTGAAAGTTATGAAAGTTTAATGAGCTCAGAGTAACCTAAAGGTCCTTGATCATCATTATTCATTAGAATTTTTTTGTTTCTGAAGATCTCTAAACTTTCATAACAATCAAGTTCGTGCTTATTACTAACATGTTTGATTAATGATACCTCATCTACTACATCATTTTTATCAAACATATGTAGGGCTACGGGAGACTTGTCCCAACGTTTGTATTTTATATGAGCTAAATGTTCTTCAAAGCGAATTTTGATAGGTTGTTTAGTTTGCCCCACATATATTTGTTCACAATTTTTACAATTAATCTTATAAATTACCGACCTATCCTGCTTATCCACTTTATCTTTTGGATTGCCTAAAAGAGTTTGCAAACTATTATTTGAAGTAGTGACTGTTTTCAAATTAATTTTGGAAAAGATTTTAGGTAGACCTTTTATATAAGCAGGATAGTTTGGCAACTTTACATACTTTGTTTCTATTCGTTCTCTAGCGTTACTTAATGTAGTTACGTTTTTAACCCTCATCCTATGTGCTTGTTTCCTAACCATTCATAACCACTTCATCTGAAAACCCATTGTATGCAGCAATTCCTTTAATAGTGCCCAATTCTTTATTATAATTTTGAACTGAAAGAGGAAAATTAAGCAATCTATGAACCAAAAAGTTAAAAGCCGAGAGTTTATGCTGTCTACAGTGATTTGAGTCATTGGTTATGAATCTTTTAGTGTTAGTTTCCTTACGATAAATATTTATATCTAGTTTACTACCATTTCTTGTTACCAGAGTATCAAGGAACGGGAGACCGTCATTTGCCTCTATCTCATAGGTAAATTTGATTGTCGGTTATCTAGTAAATTTCATAATCTCTCCTACCAACAGCCCAACTTCAGTGTGCCAAATTCGTATGAATTTATTGATGAAATTAAAAACATTGAACTTACAGAAAATTAAATTTTAGTCTCATTCGACGTTTGTTCACTGTTTCCGAGCATTCCAATAGATCAAACCTTAGTTTATTTAGATGATGTTTTAAAACAAAACCATTTGCACGATAGAGAAGTAGAAGATTTTCTTAAATTAACAGATTTTTATATGAAACAAACCTTTTTCAAAATTAACCATCAATTTTTCCAGCAAGAACATGGTACGACAAGGGGCAATAGCTTATCTCCGTTTATAGCCAATCTGTTCATGGGTAAACTTGAGAGACTTAAAACGCGATTTGCCTTATTTTCCTAGAGTTTGGATTAGATATGTGGACGATGTGTTTGCCATCCTTAATACTAAAATTTGTAGCGTTGAGAACTTTGTAGAAACTTTAAATTTTAAATTTCCGACAATAAAATTTACCTATGAGATAGAGGCAAAGGACAGTATTCCGTTCCTTGATACTCTGGTAACAAGAAATGGTAATAAACTAGATATAGATATTTATCGTAAGGAAACTAGCAATAAAGGTTCATAACCAATGACTCAAATCACTGTAGACAGCATAAACTCGCGGCTTTTAACTTTTTGGTTCATGGATTGCTTAATTTTCCTCTCTTTCAGTTCAAAATTATAATAAAGAATTGCGCACTATTAAAGGAATTGCTGCATACAATGGGTTTTCAGATGAAGTGGCTATGAATATGTTTAGGAAACAAACACATAGGATGAGGGTTAAGAACGTAACTACATTAGGTAACACTAGAGAACGAATAGAAACAAAGTATGTAAAGTTGCCAAACTATCCTGCTTATACAAAAGGTCTACCTAAAATCCTTTCCAAAATTAATTTGAAAACAGTCACTGGTTCAGATAATAGTTTGAAAACTCTTTTAGGCATAAAATACAAACGTTGGGACAAGTCTGCCGTAGTCCTACATATGTTTGATAAAAATCCTGTAGTAGATGGGGTATCATTAATCAAACATGTTAGTAATAAGCACGAACTTTATTGTTATGAAAGTTTAGAGATCTTCAAAAACAAACAAATTGTAATGAATAATGATGATCAAAGACCTTTAGGCTACTCTGAACTCATTAAACTTTCATAACTTTCACTTCCACTTTCACCGGATTAGCAACGAAGCGTTACTCGCTGATGGTATATATGTTAGAAATTTTCTTTAGTCCGCCCTAGTCGACCGCTGATGATGATAGCGTAACTATCGAAAGGCATTCGGTGTTTTTTAATTTTGTGTGGTACGTGGGTGTATTTTGTTTGTTACAGATCCTGCCACAGTTCCACTGTTCCAGATTTTTCAAACTTAACATTTCACTTCTTTGTCTTGGTTCAAGAGATAAGCATATTTGGAAATTTGGATTTCGTTTCGAATGTTTTGGTTATCGTTGGAATGTTTTGGTTTCTGTAGAAATCTACACTGTTGTGTATTTGTCAAACAAATTTATCTGACATTTCAGTTAGGGCTGTTGCTCTTCATGGTGTTGGTTATTCCTATAGAGAAGTGGCGGAAATGCTAGGTTTTACAAAATGTAGCGTGGCAAGAGCCGTGGCAAGGTTTCGCGCGGCTGGAAGTTATGTCAGAAGAAATGGATCAGGAAGAAAACGTGCTACATCTGCCCTTGATGATTGCTTTATTAGGGTTTCAGTTTTAAGAGATCGGCGTACTAGCGCAGTAGAAATAAGAAATGAACTTCAAAGAGTTCGTCAGGTGGACATCAATGAAATAGCAGCAAGGACAAGACTGAATGAAGCCAATTTACATTCCACAAGACCGGCAACTGGACCTGATGATGTTGTCAGATGAATCAAGATTTTGTCTAAGATCTCCTGACGGATGGGAAAGGGTATGGAGTCGCGCAATACAATTTTAGCCAAAGGGTTAGCTTTGAAGGGGGATCCATTATTGTATGGGGCGGTATTTCCTTTGACTCTCGAACAGAACTTGTTTTTGTTGACGGAGGAACTCTAACTGCCGAAAGATACATCCAACACATTGCTCTTTTTGCACCGTTTATAGGTAACGAATTTGTTTTAATGCACGACAATACTCGCCCACATACTGCTAGAAGAACAACGCAATATTTGCAAGACGTTGGATTAAATGTGATGAATTGGCCCTCTCGTAGTCCTGACATTAACCCGATAGAACATGCATGGGATATGTTAGGTAAACGAATTAGGAAACGACGAGAGCTGTTGTTCACTTTACAACAACTTCGAAAGGCTTTGGAAAAAGAATGAAATAATATTCCACAAGAAACTATCCAAAATTTAATTACAGTAATGAATCGCCATTTATTAGCTGTTATTCGAGCTAGGGGTGTAACACTAGATACTAAAATAAGGATTTTTTTCACATATTGTTGCAAAAAATTGTTTTTTTTTTCCAAAAAGGCTTATCTCTTGGACCAAGACATATTAAGAATAAAAAAGTAAAATGTTCAGATTTTGCAGAAAAGCATAATACTGTAGAATTTAGATTGCGAAACTGCTCTACAGGATGTTACAAACTTGGGATAAAAAACATACTTTTTGTTTCCCTGTATACCTCGCCGTGTAAATTATAAGTTCAAAAATCGAATAAAATTAATTAACATTTAATTATTATAAGTTTTTGTTATGAACGAATAAGTTCAAAGGTAAATATGTAATTAAAAATTATTATTAATTTTATGAAATACATAAATACAAAGTTTACCTCAAGTAGGATTTGAACCTACGACCTGTACTTTGTTAGAGTACCACGCTAACCAACTGCGCCATCAAGGTTCAAGCCCCAATCGATGTAAATTTAGAATTTACATCAGTTCTACAAACATAAAGACAAAATTTACTTCGATTGGAGTTTGAACCTTGATGGCGCAGTTGGTTACAGGTTACAGGTCGTAGGTTCAAATCCTGCTCGAGGTAAACTTTTCATTTATGTATTTAATAAAATTAATAATAATTTTTAATTAACATTTGTCTACATTTAAAAAAATTTTAAAATCGGTCAACTGAGGAAAAAGTTTTGATAAATTCAACATAATAAAAATTATGGTTGTCCCGGATTTGAAGTCGGTGAGTGCAAGTTATAAATATTGTACTTAGAAATAAATGTAACGCACGAAATGGGATTTAAGAAAAGGAAATGATATCTGAACACCCGAAACGGGAACATTTCGAGTGAAATTTTTCGACGCGCAGTAGGGGAACGCACGAAACTGGAAAACAGCAGGTCGCTCAATCAGATTAGTAAAAGAAAATGTGACGTTATTTAAAATAAAATTCCGGTAATCCGGAAGTTTTAAATAGCATTCTTGGTGTCTAAATATAAAATATTCATATCCATTAAGTTTGTCAATACTGCCTATATTCAAATGCTCTACTTGGAACTAAGCTTAATAATTTAATAAACCTTTAGTTTACAATGACTGATTTGCTTAAACTTTATTTATATTTAGGGAGAAATTCGATAAAGCGATGATCACGAAGTACGTGGACCACTATTCGCTTTTGTTGTACATAAAAATAAAATACTTCATCTTCAAAATCAGCCTTTCATGATTTTAGTAAGACATAAACACTATAAACAGCCAACCTTCCGGCTATATTCTCTGTCGATAGGGTAGACACGCTTTTGATTATAATGTTTAACATTGTTATTTTATGCTTCCCATATAAATCATTTTGATAGCTAACTTTGCTTATTTCTCGATTATGTTTAAATATAGAAAATCTTTCACAACGATATGGACATACCACGCTTTTACTATAAACTAGAAACCAATATATACGCCTACAATGTGACTAAAGTTATTACATTTTGAACCACAATTCAATCTTTTATACTGACTACTGTCTGGTAGTTGTAAAGTAAAGCTATAACCCACCGTTTCTTCCACCCACACTGATAAAACAAGAGATTTATTGTATTTAAGAACAATACAGTAAAGTAACTTCATAAATATCCCTACAATACGTTGAATGATAAGTGTACAGAACAGTTGGATCTTAATGTATTTAATATCTTGATATTAATTTTGCAGACAAGAATAATTATAATGTACGTACTTGCAAAGGTGCGGTTTTAGCCCTTTTGTTTTTTATCACTATGGTTGATTAGGATTAGTTATTACAGATAGGTAATATGCATTTATATACTTCTTTTTTAACAATGATCACAGATTGTTCTCAGAATTAAAATGTTTATCCCCATCAACTTGACATCTACACTATTCGAATCTTGTACTGTGGTGCTAGAAACAATAACAATAATTTTCATAAATAACCCCTCCCTGGCATTGTTATTTGACACATATTATTTTTAAACTCTTGACGTCGTGGGGAGTATTCATAGTAATATGTTTTATTGTTGTATCTAATGTTACGTCTTTAACAATAAAGATACTGAAGTACTAATAATGTAGAATTTTTTCAGTTTAACAAATATAAATGTCAACAGACTTATGAATTATTTTTCTAACAGACCACAAATTACATAAAAATTACTTGGTAATACAAGATTATTGAATGTATCAGACGTCAATGCATTTATTACTGGTTACTTAAAATTGTAGGCACGTTTTTTATCATATAACGTTACTTTATATTACGGTAACATGAATATTGATTTCCAAAGAAAAAAAAAAAAAAAGTTATGTCAATACTTGTTTATTTATAATTTAGGTGTATAAAGCTGAGACAATCAGACATCCGTTTCTACGTTTGATCTGTGATTGCAATTGTTGCTGATATTTGGTACAAGCGACGCTTTACCAAAAATTATTATTAATAATGTTATGTCAAATCATTTTTTTTAGTTATTATTGTTGATTGTCAATAAAACAAAATCTTGTCACGTAACGTTTTATATGCGTAATTTATTTGTACTGCCGAACACAGAACCAGACATAATTTAAAGAAAATCTGTTAATCCAGTATATGGTCCTTCGGCCGGATTTGTGAACGGTGGTATAAACGCACGTTGAAAGGGGACGCCGATGCCAGCCGTAATATTGGCATAATCTGAAATCAAATAACAGATACCTCCACGACGTTGTACGATACTGAAATACCGAAGAAGACAATTTGTACATTTGGGAATCAGGAAGACAAGTAAAGATGGGGTGAGTGTGTCCCAATTCAGATTCTTTATTAGCACTGTTTATATACCTTTTGTGTTTTATTTTAACCTGTATGAGATTTGTGTTTGCAAATGTATTCGCACTTCTATGCAAGTTTAATATAGATCTTAAGTGACGGTTCTGTAAGTCTTTCGTTAACAATTGTCGAGTTAACAATTATTTGATAAGGTAACACATATTGACAAATTGTTAGATCTGTATACGAATTTTCAGCCATGTATTTAACTCGCTTTAATTCATCAAAATGAGTGAGGAGTTTAACAGTAAAATGAAAATGCGTGCTGTAATTATGAGCAGAATTACGAAGTTTTCTACCTTTGTACAGAAGCTTGATGTTTGGCAAGAATCGACGAAGCAATGCTAGCACAATTAAAATTTAAGCGACAAGATACAGAGGACTCTTAATGATTTTAATGTCATTCAGTTAGACATTGAGGATTTAGTTGAAGAAGGTAAGTTGGATGCAGCGTTGAATTACAGAGCCGAAGTAGTTTTCTTTAATGCTGTTATTCAGAGTAATGCTATCGAGGGACAAGTAATAAAACTTCCTTCTATTGCCCCCAGTGTACAGTCGGTAGTAGCACCAGGCATCAATTTAACAATCAGTAATGGTGCAGGTGACCCATTTTCCACGCCAGATAAAACAAATTAAGCTGACCTGTTGGTCAACGCTGATCCAACGTCAACCGCAATGCCAATTCCTCAAACTTCCAGTTCCACCTCGACAACATCATCCCGCTTTAAATTGCCAGTTATTGAACTCTCAAAATTTACGGGAATTTACGAAGAATGGTTAGAATTTAAATCAAAATACGGATCGATGATTCATAGCAACAACCCGATTACAGACTCAGACAAATTTCATTAGTTGCGGTTGGGCCTTACTGGTGCAGCTATCCAAATCACCGCCTCTTTAGACTTCGATGCCTCTAATTATGCAGCTGCAAGGGACGCCTTAGATAAAAAGATTAGTAAGTCTGGTTTGCTCGTACACAATCACATCAAAGCAATCATGGATTTTTCGCACATTAAATATGGTTCGTCTGTGCAATTACGTAACTTTGTGGATAGAGCAAGTGAACCTATTGAAAGTTAGGATACTCCCATATTTACGTCTAAGCTAGATTTACAATTAGCTAAAGATTGGGAAAATCAAAAGTTTCAATCAGCAGCTAAATCTGGAAATCAGCTACCTTTACTTTTTACCTTTTTAGAAACTAGGGCGGAATTCCTAGAAACATTGTCAGGACGTTTGGAACTACAAAGGCAGCCGACTGGTTCTAATAAGAAGAGTTTCCTTGCAAAATCTAAATATATTTGCTATTTCTGTAAAAAGGAGCACTCAATTTTCAAGGTCCAAGAATACCTAAATTTATCAGTTCAATGAGAAAATTAGGCTGTTAGCGTTATGTGAAAATTGTTTCATCACAAAACAAATAAATCCCGAAAATTTGGATGCAAGAAATGTAAAGCCAGGCATAATTTATTATTGCCAGCTATCCAAGCAAATTGTTCAAGTAATTATTGTGATAACGATTCTCTGTTAGCAGCTGCGTGCGTAATATTAATCTACAACACTAATTACAAGCATTATACACGGGCGGTATTAGATGGTGGTTCTAATGCAAATTTTATAACTAAAAAATTTAAAACGCTGTTGAATTTGCCGACACGTAAGGGTGATATACAGGTTTCCAGTATTGGTAACGTATTAGGTCCTCGAGTAACCAGCCAGGGTCAAGTGAGATTGCAGTCAACTCAAACCAATTATACAGCCGACTTTAAGTATTACGTAGTGAAAGATATCACAAGTCGAGTACCAACTTGTCCCGTGAACATATTAGAGTTTCACTTTTAGGAACGGCGTATTTAGGAATTTGGAGTCTGAGCAAATTCCTTTAGATGACAATAAGCTGATGCTTGCGCAAAGCAAGACATGAGGACGTACAAGGTCAGTTAGAAAGCTTTTGGAAGGTTGAAGAAATTTTAAGTCTAGAATGTGAGAATGGTGATGTATGTGAACCGCATTTTCGTCAAACTACTGATGAAGGTAAAGTTATAGTTCAGTATCCTCTTTGCAAACCAATCGCAGAATTGTCAGATACTTGAAGTTTAGCATTGAAGCGGTTTTAATCCATTGAACGAAAGTTTCGAGTAATGAGAAGTTTAAGGTTATGTACACGGAATTTATGAATGAGTATATTGAGTTAGGACATATGTTTCTTATTACCAAACTAATCGAAAATGCATTTTACTTACCGCATCACGGAGTAATACGAGAGGACAGTGCTACAACTAAACTAAGCACGGTATTTCACGATTCTGCGTGTGGGGTGGAAAGTTTCTCGCTAAAGGAAATTCAAGAGGACTTAATTTCGGTACTTCTCCGCATTCGACAGCATAAGATTGATGTGGCAACAGATATTGTATCGCATATTGTGGGTTGCCGAAGAAAACCAAGTTGTGTTTTGGCGATAGTCTCCTGAAGTGCAGTTACAGTCGTACACGTTAAATACGGTGACGTACCTAACTAGCTCAGCACCGTATTTGGCAATAAGATGTTAAAGGAGCTTGGGGTTTCACTTGCGAAAACTCATCCTGCTGCTGCCAAGGTCATGTTGCGAGATTTTTACGTTGATGACCTTTTACCGGGTGGAGAGAGTGCGACCGAGGTATTGGAGTTTCAGATATTTTGTTGTTAGCAACATTGCACTTAAGAAAATGGGTCTTAAATTCCTAAAAGTGCAAAATGCTTTCAAAAACAAAGCCCAAGGTGTATCCTTTGGAACAAAATCTGATTCTAAAATATTAAGCGTACATTGGATTAGCCAAACCGACACGCTTCACTTTAAATTTCAATTTAATGACAAAATTGAGAAAAACACGAAACGTGGAATTCTGTCTGGAATCGCACAAGTGTTTGATTCTCTCGGGTTATTAGCACCAGTTATATGTATGAAAGTTTTGCTCGAAGAGATCTGGGCATTAAAATTAGGCTGGGATGACGAAGTCCCACCTGCTATCCACAATATGTAGACAAAATTTAAACATGATCTTCCCATTTTGAACTCTGTGCAAATTCCGCGGTGGATACTTACAGATAACGTCAAGTGACTCAGTTGCATGATTTTTTATTAGTACCATATCTGAATTAGGTATCGTTAGGGTTAATTTGTTATGCGCGAAGTGTCGTGTCACGCCCTTAAGGACAATGACCATACCGCGGCTAGAATTGTCAGCTACGGTTTTATTGGCAGAGTTGTACAAGGTAGTAACTACCTCTGTGACAGTTAGATTTGACAGCGCTGCATTGGTTGGCTACGTCTCCTAACGTGTTAGAGACCTTCGTGGCTAATTGAGTCGGAAAGGTTCAATCATTAACTAAGATTGAAAACTGGAAACACGTACGTACTGCTGGTAATGCAGCTGATTGCATATCGCGTGGTCTGATACCATCGCAACTTGACTGTGACTTCTGGTTCTTTTCGAATAGATGGCCGAGTCAATTTGACCGTTTATTCTTTTACGAAAAGGCATCCCGTACTATTAAGTAGCAAGCGCATATGTACAAGGACGGTGCCCCACTACAGCCGATTGTTAGTTCTCTTGGATCACCGCTACAAGCGCTAGCTAAGTACCTTGCGAAGTAACTACAGCCACTCACTTACAATGCTACATCCTACGTGAAAGACGCAATAACACACGATTAAACCAGAAGAGCTCCTAGTCAGCTTCGATATAGTATCACTATTCACAAATATACCAGTCAACGAGGCACTTGAGACCATCCGAAGGAGACAACTGGATTCCACCACCACGACGTACAAAGTAGTTTGAGACCTTCAAGTAGGGAAGAAAAAGAACCAGATGATCCTGCAACTGCCACGGCATACCTACCATACATCAAAGAGACCACTTTCACGGCGTATCGAAAAATTCATTCGATCTTAAGAAATCCTAAGGACAAGATGTCGTTGGAGAGTCAAGGACTGTACGAGATTCCATGTGGAGGCTGCGCCCTATCGTATATTGGAAACACCAACAGACAAATCAGCGCAAGGATAGAAGAACACAAAAACGCGGTTAATGAAGTTCAAGCGACATCATCCTTGGCCCAACAAGTAACCACAACAGGACACAAAATTAAATTTGAGGACGCAAAAATTTTGGTAAGAATCGAGCACTATACAGCTAGAATTTACAGAGAGGCCATAGAGATTGAGAAACACCCACATAATTTCAACACAAGAGACGATGATCTGAGACTACCATAAATATGGACAACATCGTTAATCCCTAGATAACTAAAATCCACAACACCTAAAACAGAATCAACAAAAGAAGAAGTGAAAACAGGGAAGCAAACAGTGAAATCAGTGAAGGCAATGAAAGCAGTGTAAGCAGTGAGAACAGTGAAAGCAGTGAAAACAGTGAAAGCAGTGACAGCAGTGAAAGCAGCGAAAGCAGTGAAAGCAGTGAAAGCAGTGAAAGCAGTGAAAGAAGTGAAAGCAGTGAAAGCAGTTTAAGCAGTGAAAGCAGCGAGTGAAAGCAATAAGGTACATAAGCAGCAGCACACGCAACAGGAAGTTAGTTCAGTTCGAGTAACTCTTGGAGCGATTAAATACCAGCCCTTGACGTATGTTGACTAGAGGTTTCGTATAATCCTCTACAAATCCCAACACGTGCGACAGCGGTATGGAAGCGCAGAAAGCGGCCTTTGTGCTGTTTAACAGTTGAAGAGGCTAGTTTTGCGGACTCCATCTTGCATGCAATAAACAGTTACTTTGACCCGTCGTATATGCGCAAAATCCTTTAATGGTGCTGTTAATGCTAGGTGAACATACAGTTTCAATCACCTGGTCGCCTAACGTGAATTGAATCTCGTTGAATAGGTAGAAATGCGCATTAGTCGTAAGGTTATACTCTTTGTTTGCTTCCTTAGGGGTCACATTGCCTTCCTAATATATAACACTATCGTATAAGGCTGTAATGAGATCAGCTTTTTGAATCAGATTAATCTCATCGGAGTTGCTATATGCGTTGGTCGTGTACGGATGATAAGTTTGACGACAGCGTTCTAAGATCATATCCTCGTACCTGACCCCGGTGAATAAACTTTTCAACGCTTCTTCTATATCGTCTTAGTACTTAATAACCGTGATATTGTACAAACTGTATGTCGTCTTCCATTAACGATGTTCTCTCGTCTGCAGAAAATCTTAAGATCAATACTTCTTCATCTCCAGTCTAATAGTCAATTTCTCGTTACCGAGGTCTATCAATCGCCCCTCTTGATCAACCAATTTCAAGGTGATAACATCCTGTAAGTACAAGTAAATAAATGACTGGAAAAAAATGAAAAGGCCACGTATTTCATTCCCTCCCCAAGGGAGAGGGCGGTCTCCGTGAGCTTTACCAGCCTTCAGCCACAGTCATAGATTCCCAGCATACATATACACATTACGTATATATGAATGCTGGGATTAAGGATGGATCTGGTCGGGATAGGACCGGACGGAACGGAGTTTGGGTTCTGATGGGAAAAATTCTACCCCAACATTCGCCTAAGTAGCCGCACATGGTGTGCATGAGGAAAACCCCCTGAGAAACCCTCATACAAGATAGACGAAAATAGGAAGCGAACCCATTACCTCCCGACTACTAAGCAGGTCGTGTCACTGTGGACGCCTCCTTGATTAATTTATAACCCGGTTCAACGTGTACGTCAAACTCGAAGGTGGTGTGCGACTGCCCACTGTTCCTGTATGTGCCTCCAGTTAAATTACACTCCACATGTACGTTTGTAGCGTTAATTATTTGAACATCCATACCAGATTGATGGGTGTGACCTGCCGTGTGAGGGTTAAGAGAGAAACCGATTATGCGTCCAATAGAATTCGCTTGTCTAAAGTCCACGTGGTGTGCAGATTTAGCTTCACATTTTAGCGTATTATAGTTTGACCTTAATATAAGTCGACAGTGTTATAAGACTTAATTGTACGCTGCAGGTATCTGTTAATCTCCACAGTTTCATATACACCACTTGGAATAGTAATCTTTTTATGGTTGCCAGTTTACGTAATGCAGTAAAACGTGTTGTTATCTTCATGAGTATTTCGTATGGAATTGCAACCGTAAAATCCATACTGGTATTTAGGATCAAGTTCGATTGGCGGAAAAAACGTTGCACTGACCACTTTTCCCGCACCTGTCAACGTGAACGTTTGGGACATGACTACAAATAAATAAACAATATTTCACGCTACTTATTATATAGAAAATTTAAACATAAATGTCCACGTACAAATGTATTATAATTCTGCTCCGTATCATAATTATATGTAATTTTACAACCTCTTAAATATCTAATTATTTCAAGTGGTGGCGTTAAATCTCTAAAGCTGCCGTAGTAGATGGCTTCATCACCGCGTTTATTGAAAGCAACCTAGCAACTCCTCTATTATCGTCAAGGTTCACGACAGCACATTTGTTAGGATGCGGTTTATGTGGCAAGTTATCACACTAAACACTCCTCTAAAGAATGTTACATCTTTAGCGTACTTATCTAGCTCGGGATGGGTTAATACTCTCCGCGGTAAGTTTATATGTTTTTTGGATGCGGGTTCAAGTATAAAGCACACCTCTTCTTATAGGGTTTGAAATAAAGTCCTCTATCGCTCCTTAGAGCCACCGCTTTCATTGTTGCGTTATGAGGTTGAACCTCCTCCATTTGCTTCTTTGCCGCCGAAGCGTCGTTGACGGCTTTAAATATCGCTCGCACCACCGGCAAGAGCAGCCTGGGAGACCGGCGAATAGAGGTATTAGGAATGGAAGAAAGCCGCCAGTTATAGGTATCGGAATGATTCAATGATTGAGGCACTTTCACCTTCTTTTTTCCGCCGGGAACCTTAACGGCCTTCTTAGCATCTGATACACTGAAAGTTTACACCATGGTTGAGCACCTGTTTGGAATGATAGTAGTTCATTTAAGAGGGTAATACTATAGTTTGTAAAAATAAAGATTTTCTATTTCGGCTTAGCGCTTCATTACACTGAGACATCTGGAATGTACAGCCGTTTCTTTCTAACGTTTGACTTTCAATAGAAACGTACGCGTCTTTACTCAAAGCGCAAATTAGCTACATGAATTAAGAATTACACTGTACGTTTAAACTATTTATCACAAGAACCGTTGAAGTAGAAAGCGATGGACATGCAAACGTACGCGATGTTTCAAATCATTTGAGACCGCTGCTAGAGGTAAACACAATGTAAATGTAATCCTATTCCAGAAGTTACCAAATGTTTTGAAGGATTTTGAATGTTAACTGTGTTCCTTTTGGAAATTGTTTTTTTTTTTGTGTGGATGCAGAGGTTTTATTATTTAATATAATTCATTTAAGTTCAAATGTGCAACAACGAAATCATTAATAGGTAATTAAAAAAGAATTGATATGCATAAACCAGTTTCTATTGTATATTAATAGTGACATTAATTGTACATGCAGAACTAAATAATGAGGAACTGATTACCAGTTTCTATACCATTATAAGCGCATTCCAATATAATATATGAATTAGTCTTTGCTTTTACTATGACAAGGGAACGTATTCTTATTGAAATCTGATAACGATGCCCGGAAGCTGTTTTAATAAAAAGGGCCAACAACTCATAATTTCTGTCAACGTCAACGAAGATTGTAGTGATGATTGTGATTTGGAATTTTAAGGTATCGTTACAAAATTATACGCGAACATTTCAAAAAAAACCATTTCCTAAAACCAAGAAATGTAATGCGTGTTTCTTAGTTCTAATTTTGTTTTGTTTTATTTATAGGAATGTATCTTATGTTCTGCATGTACAATTAATGCTACTATTAGTATATCAATTCCTTTTTAATTACCTATTAATGATTTCGTTGTTGCACATTTGAAAATAAATGAATTATATTAAGTAATAAAACCTCTGCATTCACACACAAAGAAAACTTTATAATTTCCAAAAGGAACACAAACATTCAAAATCCTTCAAAACGTTTGGTAACTTCAGGAATAGGATTATAATTCCATTGTGTTTACCTCTAGCGGGCGGTCTTGAGTCATTTGAAACATCGCTTACGTTTGCGTGTCTATCGCTTTCTACTTCGACAGTTTATGGTCGAGGTATTTTCTCCTAAGACGGCCGTCTTAGGAGAAAATACCTCGACCATAAAAAGAGACGTTTAGATTTATAGACATGCCCCTAGGGGGCTATGTTAGAGTGTGGTTAGGTCAATACTTCAGATATCCCCGAAGATAACCGATTCTACCCGAACATTGACGAGTACGTTTGCGCACAAGACCAAAGGTTAGCTGCGTACTCGTTTCTCGTGTGTTTCGCTCTTTAAAGTGTAACTGTCATCGAGTGAGCATTGCTATAATGTATTCTCCTGTTTATGAGCCGACATCAGCGGACATTAGAGATTTTACTAACTTGTTAATAAACTATTACAACATAACCGTTCAAGATAATGATGAAAGCGATGACGTGATTGAGCTGAATGTATCTCACATCCAAGATGATGGTGATGGTTCACAGAAGAGAAAGAAGAGCGATGAGGTAGGGGGGAGGGGCAAATCTCTAAATCATGATGACGACGACTCACGGTTCAAGAAGAAGAAGAAAACCGATAAAGCATGTTATTAAATGATAATGGTGTATTTTTTGTTTATAATAATAATAATAATATATTTTCAAACGTTAAGCTTTCCTTCAATTTTGTTAATAAACCTGTTTTTTTCCTAACGGTGCTCTACCGTCTTGATTCATGTTTGCAAGTTTACAAGTTTTTTTCGCTTTAGCGTGTTTTTGTTTTGCGTGTTTTCATTTGTGTGTTTTCGTATTTGCGTGTTTTCGTTTTTACGTGTTTTCGCATTTTTACGTGTTTGCGTATTTTGTGTTAGCGTGTTTTCGTGGTAGCGTTTTTCGTTTGTTTGTTTTTTGTGTTAGCGTGTTTATGTGTTCTTTTGTGTTAGTGTGTTTTTCGCGTTTGCGTGTTTTCGCGCTCTCGTGTGTGTGTGTGTGTGTGTGTGTGTGTGTGTGTGTGTGTGCGTGCGTGCGTACGTGCGAACGTACGTACGTGCGTGGGAGCGTGCGTACGTGCGAGCTTGCGTACGTGCGTGCATACATGTGTGTTTTTTCGTTTGATCCTCGTGCTAAAGCAGTGCTAGTCGATTGTATGTAGTTGTAGGCACTATTGTGGTGGCTAAAAAGCTATAATTGGAAACGCTGCTTGCTATGCCCAGTTCGTTGAGTTATGTTTAATTAGCTTTTTTGACAGGTGTATTTATGATAAGGTCAGGCTTGCATGTAAGATAATATAGAGGTGAAACTAACTAGCTAATGTGTTTTGCTACTACACGCATCACAGTATTGAAGATTCTGTTTATGTATTAGAAAACGTACTACAGTCTCGACGCTGATTGCAGATAAAATTGAAGGAAATGAATACGGTACAACTTCTGCGAGCGAACTTAAAGATTTTAAGTGTGTGCAGCATTCCCAGAGCAGCGTTGAAACCAGTTAATTTAGGGCTAATCTCGTGTCCATGTAATAATGTCTGATAAACTATTAGGGTTATTAGCTACTTTTATAGGTTACAATATAATCGTTCAAGGTGCAGACGATGAGGAGATTGTATCTTAAAAAATCTCGTTTGATCTCATGAGATGTGTATAGTTTTTCTTAAAAAATACCTGCGAGGCTGTCTCATTCAAAAATCTCATGCAAAAAACATCAATAATCGTTAGCAATGTAGCTGTATCCGCTATTATGCTTACTTAATGTATATCACTAGTATAGCTTTTTTGATATCGAGAGAAGTAGTAAGATTTCGAACGGTTGTAGTATTTCCAGAGCTCTATCGAAATCAATTAAATTTAAGAATAATCCCATCTCTATGTAATAATAGACGTAGTATAAAGGTTACATATTTTAAATGTATTTAATGTGTAATCACTGTTTAATGAGTTTTTACGAACCTGAAGATTCAATTATTTAAAAAGTGATTTCCGCGTTAGCAAAATTTTTAAAATATTTGTGTTCTGAATGTAAGTTTTTTTTGTAAGTACATGTTTGTTAAATATTAATTCAGGTTTTTCTGTATTACTTTCTAAATAGTTGATGATAGGTATGTAATCGAGTGTTTATATTCAGCCATTCACAAGGCGTGTTTTAGTGAGACACGTTGTATAAAAAATTTCAGTTTAACATATGGTAGCGTTGAAGGAAAAACTTCTAAAGGTAAGCGTATTATTTTTAATATATGTTTTTTTACCTGATATTTGCTAACAAAAATGCCGATAAAGATTTTTTAAATGTATTATTACACAGGTTAACGTCATAAGATCAGCTCTACAAATAGTAGGTACGCACAGATTTTAAAATTATAGTTATTGTTAATTTACGTATATAATAATAAACCATTAAAACCTTTTGCCTTTTATTTCCGTTATATCAGTTTGATATTCTTAAAACATATTATTTTAATTTAACTCTGTGTTATATAAGTAATTATTACTTTTAATGGGTTTTTACAGCAGTTAATGAACACGTTACAATGAAACAGTTTTGTGTGTGTGTGTGTGTGTGGGTGTGTGTGTGTGTGTGTGTGTGTGTGTGTGTGTGTGCGTGCGTGCGTGCGTGCGTGCGTGCGTGCGTGCGTGCGTGCGTGCGTGCGTGCGTGCGTGCGTGCGTGTGTGTGTGTGTATGTAATTAAACATGCAAATAAATCAGATATGATGTTCCTAATGTATAGGTGGTGGCTGTTTAGAGGATCTGCCTATACATAAAGCATCATTGCATTAGGAACATCATATCTGGTTTATTTGCATATTTAATTACACTTAATGCATTCAGTTTGAACTGTAATCAGGTTTCCGCAAACTGTAAGACATAATTTCGGTTGATTGAGTTTTTCTGATGGTCGAACGTGATTTGTTTGAGATTGATTAATTAATTGATTTGTTTGTGCGTGTGCGAGAAAGAGAGAGAGGGAGGAAGAAACAGGAGCAAGAGAGAGGTGTGCATTATCAGCTTCAGAAAATGTTCATTAGTCTATACGTCATTAGATGGCGTTAAAATCAATTTTTTACTCAAAGGGGCTAGGGCGCAGACCCTGATATAAGTCCTGTCTTACAAGAACCTCCTTATTAGAATACAATTTTGTATGACGGGGCGAAGGCCTACAGCTGTAAGATTAAGTTAGAACAACAACATACAATTGCATCAAGGGGGCCACGATAGGAGCTAAGCTCTACACTTATCTTATAAGGTTAGGTTCCCACATCATCTCCGGTCAGGGGGCGAAGGCCTGAGAACAAGTTGCGAAGCCCTACACGTGTCGCACAAGAACCTCCTTATTAGAAATACAACGTTTAGGTAAAAGATCATCCAATAGCATGTGACCATTTTAAAGCAATAGGGTCGATAATATTAATAATAATATCTTATTAATTATGCAATTTACAACATTGTATGCGTGTGCATTTGCCTAACCTCCAGGGTATTGTTCTTAATATAGCCAGAAGGACCTTAATACCATCAAAATAACCCTAAGATTAACCCTAGTCCAGCCCCCCAGCCCAAAGACTTATCCCTAGACCAGACCCCCACCCCTAAATACAACCTGTAGATAGGCATTAAAATAAATGTAATAACAATCTCATATGATAAAAAAATACGCTAATAAAGTAAAATGGGGAAATACAGTCAATGTGCACGTGATTATTATTATCTAATCAATTCTTTAAATAATATCTGATAAACAAGTTCTAATAAATGTTAATAGTAAAACACAAAATTAAATAAACTATCTTTTACATCATTTCCCAGGGGCTAAAAATAATTAATTAATAAAAATAATTAAAGATCATCATCATCTTAAAAGCTATCAGATTAAGAATTAAAGATCATCATCTCAAAATAAGGGTAAAAAAAACACGGTCGCCCACGTGGGCATAAAAAAAATGGCCGCGCCAAGTGCCCCACACCCTCGGGGCTTTTGTGACGTCAAAATCCAAGATGGCGTCTAATGCCCTGGTACTACTATTGGATATATAAAACCGTATAGATAATGACGGAATAGCACTTCACTTAATTGGGGGTGGACGGAAAATTTTATTGGTACTTTTTTAAACCGTTAATAATTGAAAGCTTTATTACGGGGTATTGCTCTAATTCCAAAGCAGCTTTAAATGTCAAATATCTTGTGATGAATAACAAATTGGAGAAGACAACATGCAAAATAATGAATTTTGGAGAATTGGAACCATACAATTTATACGTTTTGGGTGTCCCAAAAAAATGTAAATGAGAAGCAACAACACGGAGAATGAATTACGCCCCTTTGGACAAGTGCCCAATAAATTCGTTGCTAGATCGAAAGTGTTATGGACAATATTTTTCTAATATAAGAACATAAACCTTGATAACTTTTGTTTTCATTGCTCGACACCGACAGTGTACCTAATTTCTGGAAACGTCCGGTTTCGCTTAATTACGGTATCTAGGAAACATTAATGATTAGCAACGGTCCGGTTGTTAGTGCTTTCAATGACAGTGTAACTTCACGGACTTCACATGTAAAGTATTCTTTTGGTCGTAACTGTGGTCCCTCGTGTACTTCGGGTTTCACATTTTGATTATTTTTGAAATGGTTACCTTCCATCACTTCGATATCCAATCCAAACACATGAAAGTTAGGTGTAGCAAGGTCTAAAGAATAAGTTTCATTCCTGATTGCACCCAAAGTTAATTTTTGGCATAGAAAGTATTCGTAATTTCTCCTTATTGTTCAATGTAATGCTCCCAAATGCATTTGCATCCCAAAGGAGAGCATTACTTTCTGTGCTAGTGATTGAATGCGAAATCTTTTAGTTTCGGCGATGAGCTATGGCGCTATTCCTTGTTTGTTCTGTTTTTCAGGTTGGTAACAATGAACTCAAGTCTCAACACATGTAACAATTTTGTTCAAAATGATTCACCTCTGTCGTGGACACGAAGCAAAAGATCTTTAATAGACATACGTTTTTCAATTCAGAAGTCAACCAGTGGCATCTACCGTACAGGCCCTATATTGAATTTCCCGTTTGCCTTAACAAGCTCTTTTCAGAAACGCATAGTTTGTGTCTCTATTACGCAGTGAGCCTGTTCAGGTCGTGGGACATCTGTCATGGACATCGTAGCGCCATTTAACTATCCACTACTCCTCCACTTGCTGCAGGAGCAAACTCGCACAACCATGATGTACTATCATCCTGCAATGGATTTCAATCGGTATGATATCTTCACTACTAAAGATCTCGTTTCGTAGATCACAGCTCTAACGATATGTATGTTAATAGTGAAGCAGGCACATTTTACTGATGGTGATGCAGTGTTCTCTTTTATAGCTTCACGGATATATATATATATATATATATATATATATATATATATATATATATATATATATATATACATATGAAACTGAGATGTAACGTACTATTTATTAAACAATGGATTTCTATACATTTTTTGTCAACAATTTTAGCCCATAGAGGAAGTTTTCTACCTTTAAATAAAAATCAATCTTACGCATTAGATTTCTTGTAGGACCTTTCTGTATCAGTGCTGTTATTAACAGTACCATCTCTGCCAAACGTTATGCGATAACTCTGATTATTCTACATGTTTCACTGGAATCACATCATTATCTTCATGATGACTTACTGCTCACATTACTCCACATTACTCCATTATCTACAGACTTTACTGAGCCACAGGTGGGTGTCGTTTGTCTCCCCAGAGACATGGGGGAAGGTTAATTAAGAGCTTACACTATTCCATCAGATGTTTATCTAGTCTTCAAGGACGAGTTTTCTAGTTGGTAGTCGGCACCTAAATCAGAACCATCTTATTGCATAAGTATTTAAGTGTAAATTTTGCTTTGTATCTGTATATTATCTTTTACTTAGGTAGCCACTTGTGTGCTATGAGTATTTATTTTTCTTTTATTTGACGTTAAATTATATCATCTATGTTGCGTCATCGATCCTATATGCGCTATGCTTTATCACATATCCTCTATTCTTTATCCTCTATCATCTATGTTCTATCACCCATCATCTATATTCTATGATTTTTTATATATCTCCTAGTCTGTATCATCAATTCTCTATCGTGTATATTCTATCATCTATCATCCATCATCTATGCTTTATAATTATCAAATTCTCTATTATCGATGGTCCGTCATCCATCTTCTATGCTTTATCATATGTCACCTATCATTTATCATCTATTCTCTATCATCTGTGTTCTATCCATCCTCTACGTTCTATGCCTTATCATATATCCTCTATTCTCTATCATCAATTCTTTATCATCTACGTTCTACCATCATCTACGATATATCCTTTATCGTATAGCGTTTATCCTTATCATCAATTATCTATCAACTATGTTCTATCGTCCGTCATCAAGCATCTATGCTCTATACTTTGACATTTTCTCCAATTCGTTCCTTCTATCATCTATGTTCCATCATCCATCATCCAACCTCTGCTAAAGGATCTTATATTTATGAACAAAATTGAATATACAAAACCGTTATTGAAAATGGACAAATGCCTGGGGTAAGTAAACAAATTGAGTTTCATTTCCATATGTTAAAGGTTACTTCAATAAATAAAAAGACCTAAACATATTTTCAAGGTCGGTTTACCTTTCACGTAATTACCTAATTAAGGGTTTTCCTCCAAACACATTAGTGGTAATTGAGCCTTGAATAGTGAAAAGATGTTATTGTTGGTTATATAATTGGGAAATTCAACAAGAATAATTTCGATGATCGTCTTAAAAAACGCTCTTCAAGTAATGAATACAAATGGGACCAATGTAATTATGCAACACATCGCAAAAATAATTTTAATGGTCATCTTACAAACACTTGAATCCATTTTCATTCCTTTCCCTTATTTTGACCTTAACCCAGTGACCTTAATTTTATATATATTTTAATCTAGCACATATAATACACGATACCGTCCCAGCAAAACTCTTTTGTGATTGTATAAGCGTTTTTACTAATTTAACTGTAAACGTTTTTTTATTGCTGTGTGCACTTGGAAATAATGACACACGTTAATTTTGGTGATACTACAACTGGATGGCGTGTGTGCGTGTGCGTGTGCGTGTGCGCGTGTGTGTGCGTGTGCGTGTGTGCGTGGTTTATTATTAAATCAACCATTCATCAGCACCACCTTATTTCGGTCAACTGGTCTAAACCTGTTGTAAAGTTTTACAAGTTTCACACACTTATTATAACTAAATCGTACATCTACAGTGTTATGTAATTATTATTATGTTTGTGTAATGGCGAAAATTGGGTAGAATAACACACATAATTCATTTTACGTTAGTAACTTGCAAGCTGTGGTTTCGTCAACAACATAATTGAATTCTCAGTATTATGAACCCACATTCGAAGATGTTCGAGATTTTGAGGACCTAAATTTATAACTTGCAAAAATTGATATCCGATTCAATAGGTCGATTTTATAATTTCTTTCTTGTATAGGGCTTTTACAACATTTCTGCCGCTTTCTATTATTTAATGTTAACTGGTTAGTTTGGCTGCTTACTGCTAGGGGGCGGTACTGTAAATAAAGAAGATCTCTCAGAAACTTTTTAAACAATGTTTAACAATAAGTTAATAACAATGGATCTGATAACTGAAAAATTCCTTTTAAAAACGTAACAAATTGGAGAAGACAACATGCAAAATAATGAATTTTGGAGAATTGGAACCATACAATTTATACGTTTTGGGTGTCCCAAAAAAATGTAAATGAGAAGCAACAACACGGAGAATGAATTACGCCCCTTTGGACAAGTGCCCAATAAATTCGTTGCTAGATCGAAAGTGTTATGGACAATATTTTTCTAATATAAGAACATAAACCTTGATAACTTTTGTTTTCATTGCCCGACACCGACAGTGTACCTAATTTCTGGAAACGTCCGGTTTCGCTTAATTACGGTATCTAGGAAACATTAATGATTAGCAACGGTCCGGTTGTTAGTGCTTTCAATGACAGTGTAACTTCACGGACTTCACATGTAAAGTATTCTTTTGGTCGTAACTGTGGTCCCTCGTGTACTTCGGGTTTCACATTTTGATTATTTTTGAAATGGTTACCTTCCATCACTTCGATATCCAATCCAAACACATGAAAGTTAGGTGTAGCAAGGTCTAAAGAATAAGTTTCATTCCTGATTGCACGCCCAAAGTTAATTTTTGGCATAGAAAGTATTCGTAATTCTCTCCCTTATTGTTCAATGTAATGCTCCCAAATGCATTTGCATCCCAAAGGAGAGCATTACTTTCTGTGCTGGTGATTGAATGCGAAATCTTTTTAGTTTCGGCGATGAGCTATGGCGCTATTCCTTGTTTGTTCTGTTTTTCAGGTTGGTAACAATGAACTCAAGTCTCAACACATGTAACAATTTTGTTCAAAATGATTCACCTCTGTCGTGGACACGAAGCAAAAGATCTTTAATAGACATACGTTTTTTTCAATTCAGAAGTCAACCGGAGTGGCATCTACCGTACAGGCCCTATATTGAATTTCCCGTTTGCCTTAACAAGCTCTTTTCAGAAACGCATAGTTTGTGTCTCTATTACGCAGTGAGCCTGTTCAGGTCGTGGGACATCTGTCATGGACATCGTAGCGCCATTTAACTATCCACACTACTCATCCACTTGCTGCAGGAGCAAACTCGCACAACCATGATGTACTATCATCCTGCAATGGATTTCAATCGGTATGATATCTTCACTACTAAAGATCTCGTTTCGTAGATCACAGCTCTAACGATATGTATGTTAATAGTGAAGCAGGCACATTTTTACTGATGGTGATGCAGTGTTCTCTTTTATAGCTTCACGGTATATATATATATATATATATATATATATATATATATATATATATATATATATATATATATATGAAACTGAGATGTAACGTACTATTTATTAAACAATGGATTTCTATACATTTTTTGTCAACAATTTTAGCCCATAGAGGAAGTTTTCTACCTTTAAATAAAAATCAATCTTACGCATTAGATTTCTTGTAGGACCTTTCTGTATCAGTGCTGTTATTAACAGTACCATCTCTGCCAAACGTTATGCGATAACTCTGATTATTCTACATGTTTCACTGGAATCACATCATTATCTTCATGATTACTTACTGCTCACATTACTCCATTATCTACAGACTTTACTGAGCCACAGGTGGGTGTCGTTTGTCTCCCCAGAGACATGGGGGAAGGTTAATTAAGAGCTTACACTATTCCATCAGATGTTTATCTAGTCTTCAAGGACGAGTTTTCTAGTTGGTAGTCGGCACCTAAATCAGAACCATCTTATTGCATAAGTATTTAAGTGTAAATTTTGCTTTGTATCTGTATATTATCTTTTACTTAGGTAGCCACTTGTGTGCTATGAGTATTTATTTTTCTTTTATTTGACGTTAAATTACAGATGATTGCACATTAGGTTTGACTTTTCTTGCTTCAAGTTGCCTGAGAACCTTTTTCTGCCACAATATTACGCATACTCTTAAGCTACGTACTTATTTTGAATTACAATTACTACATTTGGTAAATAATTTCACATGTAACGATTTACCGTGATATGCGACTATTTTCTGCGACTTATCAATTTGGTTACTTTAATTATTTTTTCTCTCTTCTAACTTAGTCATTATACTATAATTTCTTAATTTGATTTACTAAATCAAGATCACTTTTCTTGGGGTCGATTAAATATTAAATTTACATTTATCTTAACTATTAAAGAAACTAAGTGTTTGGTTTTATTGAAAATGTTATTCCTTTTTTCATTTATTATTGAATAAACTAACTATTAGGTAGCTAATTTTGTATCTTATTCCTATATGTTTCTTTGTGTATATTATAGTGTCACAAGGTACGCTATACTTATAACCGCAATTCAAAGTTAATCTCAGTAATCTGTAAGAGCATATGGTGCAAATTACAATAATGCTAATCTCATTCGAATTATTTGTTTGTATAACGTTGACTTTTTGGACAATAATTAAAAGCTTGAAATTCATTTACAAGCCTAATAATTACTTGTAAAACCCCAATGTGATATAAAGAATTGGCCGTCTAGTTATAGACCACGCTTTGTTAATTGTATGAGATAGGAATGGATAACGCTTCAACCCCTTAATTGCAAACTGGGAAAGAATAATCACTTTACTAATCAATAAGTAATTTCACATGACAATTACAACCAATTTCCATTAAATCAATTTTTTAGTGCGTACATAATTATGCAATTTAAATAACGATCAAACGAATAGTACTTTAACTACACATAAACACAATCAATAGGCGGTCAGTAAAATTACACCTCAAATCTTATCAAAAAATCAGAATTAGAATAGTACTACTAACAATAAAGTAAAAAGAAAAATAATAATGCAAATTAAGTTAAAATCAAATAAAACAAACAATCTTAATAATAAAATGCAGTTGAAACTACACATACGCAACAACAAAAAAGAATAGATAGAAAATCTACACATAGACGATTGCATCATGAAAGCAGCTTTTCATATAATACATCAAAGAAATCACTTCGTAGACAAACAGTTATAAACAAGCCAACTGAACCCAATACACCTGAAAAGCATTAAAAAACAATTGCCACAGAATAGTAGGGTAAAAATTTAACTGTTAAGGTAACAAAATATACGTGCGTTGAATGAATGTTACATGGCTAACTACAATGAAGATGGGTGGGTTCGCAATAAGACGTAAAAAACTAAAGTTTGGCTTCAAACAGCTTACACCTACCCTGAAACAAAGCTCAAAATCAGCATATATGTCCTATGAGTACTACCACGATCTAAGCTTATCTTGAAAATTATTATGGGTTAAGATGTTATTCTTGCAAATCGTGGACCGACAAATATACACTTATTCTGAACACAAAAACTCTCAACTTTCTGTGCAGACCTTGTATAATTCAATTTGAATGTAATCAATTGCTTTAAGTACTTTCTGAAAGCACACGTTCAAAATATTATCAATCCTAATTGAACTGTTGGTTTCGCACTCGTAAAAATATGAACTAACGTTTATGCTTACCAACAATAATAAAAAATAAGTAAATAAATTTGTAAAATAATACAAGTAGTTAAATCTATTAGTTTCTAAACTAATTTGTAAAGATATAATTTTAAATAGAGTGCATTTAAAAACAGAATCCATACTCTCACTAAATACTAATTAATTGTTCCCTATTTAAAATAAAAACAGAATTAACGATATGTGTTTAAATTGTACTTATGTTCCATATTCTTGCTTGAAGTTTTTATAATTAATGTTGTAAACACCTTGAGGTCAAAACTTTTATTTTTAGACAAATATAAATAAATATTGACTATTAATGCGATAAGCAGTAACTAAAAATATGATCTGTTTTGTATACTCAATTTGATAAACGAAATAAAAGTTATATGTGCTAAAGGGTATCCTGTTTCATCAATTCTGTATCATCTATGTTGCGTCATCGATCCTATATGCGCTATGCTTTATCACATATCCTCTATTCTTTATCCTCTATCATCTATGTTCTATCACCCATCATCTATATTCTATGATTTTTTATATATCTCCTAGTCTGTATCATCAATTCTCTATCGTGTATATTCTATCATCTATCATCCATCATCTATGCTTTATAATTATCAAATTCTCTATTATCGATGGTCCGTCATCCATCTTCTATGCTTTATCATATGTCACCTATCATTTATCATCTATTCTCTATCATCTGTGTTCTATCCATCCTCTACGTTCTATGCCTTATCATATATCCTCTATTCTCTATCATCAATTCTTTATCATCTACGTTCTACCATCATCTACGATATATCCTTTATCGTATAGCGTTTATCCTTATCATCAATTATCTATCAACTATGTTCTATCGTCCGTCATCCAAGCATCTATGCTCTATACTTTGACATTTTTCTCCAATTCGTTCCTTCTATCATCTATGTTCCATCATCCATCATCCAACCTCTGCTAAAGGATCTTATATTTATGAACAAAATTGAATATACAAAACCGTTATTGAAAATGGACAAATGCCTGGGGGTAAGTAAACAAATTGAGTTTCATTTCCATATGTTAAAGGTTACTTCAATAAATAAAAAGACCTAAACATATTTTCAAGGTCGGTTTACCTTTCACGTAATTACCTAATTAAGGGTTTTCCTCCAAACACATTAGTGGTAATTGAGCCTTGAATAGTGAAAAGATGTTATTGTTGGTTATATAATTGGGAAATTCAACAAGAATAATTTCGATGATCGTCTTAAAAAACGCTCTTCAAGTAATGAATACAAATGGGACCAATGTAATTATGCAACACATCGCAAAAATAATTTTAATGGTCATCTTACAAACACTTGAATCCATTTTCATTCCTTTCCCTTATTTTGACCTTAACCCAGTGACCTTAATTTTATATATATTTTAATCTAGCACATATAATACACGATACCGTCCCAGCAAAACTCTTTTGTGATTGTATAAGCGTTTTTACTAATTTAACTGTAAACGTTTTTTTATTGCTGTGTGCACTTGGAAATAATGACACACGTTAATTTTGGTGATACTACAACTGGATGGCGTGTGTGCGTGTGCGTGTGCGTGTGCGCGTGTGTGTGCGTGTGCGTGTGTGCGTGGTTTATTATTAAATCAACCATTCATCAGCACCACCTTATTTCGGTCAACTGGTCTAAACCTGTTGTAAAGTTTTACAAGTTTCACACACTTATTATAACTTAAATCGTACATCTACAGTGTTATGTAATTATTATTATGTTTGTGTAATGGCGAAAATTGGGTAGAATAACACACATAATTCATTTTACGTTAGTAACTTGCAAGCTGTGGTTTCGTCAACAACATAATTGAATTCTCAGTATTATGAACCCACATTCGAAGATGTTCGAGATTTTGAGGACCTAAATTTATAACTTGCAAAAATTGATATCCGATTCAATAGGTCGATTTTATAATTTCTTTCTTGTATAGGGCTTTTACAACATTTCTGCCGCTTTCTATTATTTAATGTTAACTGGTTAGTTTGGCTGCTTACTGCTAGGGGGCGGTACTGTAAATAAAGAAGATCTCTCAGAAACTTTTTAAACAATGTTTAACAATAAGTTAATAACAATGGATCTGATAACTGAAAAATTCCTTTTAAAAACGTGCATTGGTTGGCCATCTTGTGTGAACATGAAGTATTTGTACGAAATTCTCTTTTTCTAATTTAATCGATAGCATCGTCGTTTCTATAAGAGAAAATTTTGGATTTAAAGTATTTTTATATCCAGTAAGAGGTACTAATCGCATTTTTGGCGCATATGTAAGAATCATGTTTTCAGAAAAAGGGCAATCTGTCTGCATTTCTTGGATTAATTGGTAAACTTTAATTTCTTTTAGTGTCGAGCTACCACAAATTAGTTAATCGCTATTAGCAGGACTGAAACTTCTTAGCTCCTTCGAGTATCCTTCGATTTGCTTTCAATTCTACTAAGATTTTCTCTTACAATTTTCTATTCGAGTGGACTACTTTTGTATAGCTTGTTGCTTTACTTCAATTACCTTTGTGCATACTGTCTCATTGCTGTTGATGTTTCGTTTGTCTAGAAGTAACTTTATGCAGTGCGAAAGCTAACGGTTAATTCGACTTACTTGGTTTACGTTACTAGGATTTACGATAATGGGATCTGGCTGTATGTTCGCTACTAACGACTCGAAACCTTCTCACCTGTACTAACCAGCGTTTAGAGTATGCTATACGTCAATACCAGGTCAGAATATTCCATTATTGCATGTGTTAATAAATTTTACCTTTGAATTGACTATCATATTTCGGAAGCTGCCCTCAGCAGTGATCGACACCATTTCTACTAAAAATAAGCAAAGAAAGTGTTTGTAAATTAATAATACCACTGCATTTTTTATGAATTATTTACCTGTAGTGATGGAGCTGTCTTCTACTGGTTTTTTGTTTGAATAATTATTAGCATTTGTACCTCCTTCATAAATATCGTATTACTGGGTTACTGATATTAATTTCATAAAATCGTTTGTTATCACTTTGCGTAATTAAAATAATCTAAATTAGGTTGTTTATAACCAAAATTCTATATAAAATACCTAGCGATGTATTAGTGTTTAATGCCCATTTTGATTATCTACAAACGTTATTATCTGCCCAGTAGTGTGAACTAAATTATTGTGTCATATATTTAAGCACTTGATATGTAAATGAAGTTTTGCTTATGATAGGGATTATTACTTTGCAAAATACAGGTAAGTTAAATTGGTACATTTTCTAAATTAAAATTTGCTGCTTGTATATGAGTCTTTTTTTTCCTCGTCTGCATTACTTCTGATATATTTGTTTGCTTGCGAGAGGTTAAAGTTTCTTTGGGGAAAACGATAACATATTAGACTAAAATTAATTTGTTATTGGAAATTTGTCTGTGATAAATTGCATGCTTTATATGTACGCGCAATTCGGCTAGTCAAAATTTACATATTCAAACTATTTGTATAGTAATTATAATTGTAACTAATATAATCTGTTTAGTCTTTTGGGGAAAATTATAAATATCCGACTGTAATACTTGTTTGGGATCGAGATATTGTATATATTTTATACCAACGTGATTGGTTTTTTGTTTGGGGAAACTTAAATAAAATGAGATTATTCTCTTCTTCCCGGTTCAAGCTTTACGGGGCTTTCTCTCTCATAAAATCATAATTTTCTCTGGTTAAAAGTTCGTGGTGCTCAAACTTTGTTTACTATCCTAGTTACGTGTACTACTATGATTTCTTGTTGTTGACCTATTAACCTGAAAGTATCTAATGTTTATCTACGCTCCAAAGCCACACACGCTAACCAAGTGTCTGCGACTAAACTGTTTTTAGACTGAGTTTTCAGCCGCGTTCATCACTTCCTGCTTCCTGTTTTTTATGTAACGTGGTAGGTTAGACACGTTGCAAATTATTATTGCATAGCAACACCTGAAGATGATGAACACGAAGAAGAAGATGAACAAATGAACTTGAGAGTTCGGGCCAAATGCTAGTACATACACCGCGAAAGTGGAGGAAAAAGAAGAGATAACTGGAGATCTAATAGATAAGGAGGATGATGATGCAGTTCCTCATACATAAGATGTGTCTTGATGTAATCTTAAAAATAGTATTACTTGTAATATATTATTAAAAACCCTTTTACATTTTTGTTACTGGTAATAATCTAGATGTTTCGATAGAAGTAGATTTCAGATCTACATCTTGAATTTCTAACACTGATCCGAAGACTTGGAGCCCTATAGCTGTGTCACTAGACGGAATTGGGCCCCCATTGTTTCAAATTTCAAGTTTTCCTGCCATAGCAATTGCAGGGATCTACATCTACTTTTATGAATATTCCGCTAAATGGAACGATCAACTTCCATTACATTACTTTTTAGGAACAGAATCTAAGAGACAATCAGAAGCAAGAGGTGTGGCCTACCCTCACAGAGGCGAGCGCCTTAGCGATCCACCTGAGCACGGAGGATGGATGTTGGGCGGAGTCTATGGACTAATTATAAGTCAGGGGTGTGACCTACCCTCAGACACTCCAATCAGAGCCTACGATCTCAGGCTGAATGCTTGTGCACTACTAACCAGCTGCAAGTGGGCGTGGACTCGTGACCCCTCCACTCCTCCCCACTACCCTTACGGAGTGGGGGTATCGCGTTACAAAAAAATGGTGGGGAAAAGTTGGGTACATTCTATTATTAAGTGATTTAAAATAAAGCTATAGCATGCTGAACTATATTAGCATAACTTCTATAACCTTTCAATGGCATAGATACGTTACATGATTTTTGTTATGAACGAATAAGTTCAAAAGTAAATATGTAATTAAAAATTATTATTAACTTTACTAAATACATAAACAAAAAGTTTACCGAGTAGGATTTGAACCTATGACCTGTACTTTGGTAGAGTACCGCGCTAATCAACTGCGCTATCGAGATACAAGCCCCAATCGACGTAAATTTTGTCTTTATGTATGTAGAACTGATGTAAGTTCTAAATATAATGTAATTTTTTCTTAAATGAACATTCTTAAAATACTGTGAACAATAAAGAAAAAAACTGTGTACTGTATACCCTTCCATTTAGATCATACTTAGAGAATTAAATTCAATTAGTTTTTATGACTGTATTGTAAAGTTAGTTATCACTGTTATGTTCGATTTCTCAATGATTTGTAGCAAGGTTGTTACCTACAAAAAACCAAGATGCTCCCGTAGTACAATAAATAGGAATGAATAAATCTATTTCTTTGAAGGTCTCTTTTATAGTAGATGATAAAATTGATTTAACATAAAAGTTACGATGAAAGTGTTATTTATTTATTGTCAGTAGCGGTAATAAATTAAGAGAAAAAAGCTCAAATTAAAGAAACAACATTAATTGTTAGAAATTATACCATAAACTGTTTTGAAGTGATTGAAAAGAATGTGTAATATGCAAATTGAATTTCCCGTAGTAGATCTATCAGTTGATACAAGGGCATAAAGTGTATTCAAATTTTATCTATAGCATCATCATAAACAAAAAAAAAATGATTAAAAAATAGATAACTAAAACGAGCTGTAAAATGACAATAAAATAAATTCTACTAAGTTAGTATTTTCAATGAGATACAATCTTGTTGAAAATGAAAAGTAATTCTTAGAAAAGCATTGAAATACACACCTAATTAAAAACCAGAAATATTGATTTTTATAAATGTAACTTTGTTCTACTTTTTTTATCTTCATTAAGGATGCACTCTGTATTAAATTGGATCAGCGCTTTGTGTGGTATTTAAATTAAGATTTAGGTATACATTTTCCAGTCAAATTGGATAAGTAATTAAGTAAATTTTAGCTGTGAATCTATTTTGGGTTGACGCCACTTTCGTTGTACAGATGTGAAATTGAGTAACTCTAAATACTTACTATGTAACATTTTACTAATTAGTATTAGCGTAGCCGTGTATACCTTTTGTATATAATATGATTAATACCTTTTTCAATATTTGCAAATTCTATCTTTTTAGTGTACCTACACATAGTTAAAAATATCTGGTGTGGAACGCCACACGATCTGGCAACCTACAAAATGGAAATTAAAAGAAACGACATAATTTTAATAACATTTTTTTAGGATAATTATGCAACCTCTTTTATAATAAGTTAATTACGAAGGTATGCAACATTGTAAAAACAGAAACTCTAATCTATGTCAAACAGACTTTAAAAACTTCACATCTGACAAAGGTTAATAATATACATCTAGATGCTAACTTAAAAAATTAAAAGAAATGAAATAATTTGAATTATAATTTTTTTTAGGGTAACAATGCAACCTCTCTTGTATACGTTCATAACGAAAACAGGCAACATTGTAAAAACAAAAAAATAATCTGCCATAATGACATTTTAATAAGTAACGTTTTTCACCACAATGTCTGACTTTACTAATTATCATTTGAAACTTTAAACGTTGGATAAACTACATTTTTGGAAGCCTTCAACTTTTTGACGTGCGATGTTCCCAAAATGATATTAATGTAAGTTCCAACTTAAACATGTAACAAGTAAAGCGTCTGTCACAATGATATTAATGTTAATGTTAGTGTTAAGATGTTAATGGTAATGATAGTGTTAATAGTGGTCACAATCATGTTAACCAAATTCTTAACTGTCTTGCAAATTTAAAATTCGCGGTGTGATATGGGAGGAGCTACATTTAATCAGTTTCACCAACTTTAACCTACAATCGCCTACAGTTTATGTTGAAGTGTAGAAGAATTTACATTAATAATATTATAATAATGGAATCGTTTTATCTGAAAAAGTTGAAAATTCTGCTCCTAATAAAGAAAAAAAATCAAATTAGGAAAAATAGACGGAATCGGCGAATATTGGCGAATTTCCGTTATTTCAAATTTGAAGTATATGATCCGTCAAAAATTTAAGTCACACAAATCGCATGCGAAGAGATCGCATTTCCATTGGTAGATGTTAGTCGTGATGTTAGGAAATCCAGAAATATTCTGTACTGTTAACATGTCCACCTAACATAACCATTACCATTAACATCATTGTGAACAGTTGCTAACAGACAGCATTTTCTGTACTTTAACATTTTAACTAACATTACCACTACCGTTAACATTAACAGCATTGTGACAGGCCAGTAATATTATTAACCTCAGTGTCTGACTTTAAAAAAATTAAATGTTGGCAAACTATATTTTTGGAAGTATTCAACTTTTTGTCATAATAATAATAATAATATAATAATAATAATAATAATAATAATAATAATAATAATAATTTTCATTTCATTTCATTTTCATTTATTTGTTTCTCATACATACATTAGTTTTGCGGTCCTACTAAGTCGCAGACTTTTCAGTAGGTTCCGAACATATAACTATACATACATAATTAATCTACCTTCTTTTTATTTCATAGGTAATGACGCTAGAGAGTGATAGTGCAGTCCTTAAGTTCATTGAAGTATACTTAACTTAACTAATAATACATACAGATGTGTTTTAAGTTAATCCTGTAATATTATACAATGTTAGCATTTCGTAGCATAGTTTTTAATTCATTGATGAATGCTGTTTTGTTTAAATGTTTGAAATCAAATGTTATTTGATTATACAATTTTGGTATCGTACACTTGAGCGTACGATCACCGTGCTTATTGTAAACTTTTGGTACAGTATATTTAATATGCCTTGTTTCGTAATTATGTTCTGATATGATCTTAAATTCGTCATTATCATAATGATTCACGATATTATATAATTTATAGTAACCTAAAGGGGTTAATGTATCGATTTTTTGTAAAATTTCATTTTTATCCAAGTTTTTATAAATCATCTTTAACACTTTGTTCTGCAATTTGTTATATAATAATATAATATAATAATAATAAAATAATAATAATAATAATAATAATAATAATAATAATAATAATACCTCCCCGACGAGATCCACCTTGACGTAGTGGGGAGGCTCAGTAGCCACTGTTGCCAACAGTGGTGAAGCAAAGAGATCTCAAGTCGTTTGTCTTCGTCTACTCGTGCTCTCTTACTGTAGTTAGTTTTAAATCTTAGTCTTGTTTGTTTTTCTTTCTTTCTGTCCCTTGTTCTCTGTTTATTAAAAAAAAAATATGGAAAAATAACAAAAAAAGGCCTTGGCCCGCTGGCAGGTAGCGATAAAATGCAACGACGATGACAACGCAATGATTATGGATTATGGAAGTTAACTCAAGCCCTTCGGGGCGCTCACATTCTACGGTGCAGGGGTTCGGATTGTCCCCAGTACCGGTCGGGAACGAGGCGGAGTGGGCAGGCCTCACCCGACCGTTATCAAGCGGCTGCTCGGCGTCCATGGTGGGAAACCAGGCTATGGAGCATGTAAAATCTTCTGGAATTGATGACGACTCTGGCGTGAACTTGGACAATGAAACCGGAATTAACGTCGTTGTGACTGCTCGAGCTAGCACGCAACCGACCTTTACCTCCAAAATTAAAGGGGGTAGAACAACTGGAAATCCAGGCAGAGGAAATAGTTTTGAATATTACTCGAAATTTTTAGTAGTAAAGCCCACTGAATTTGGTGCTTTTAATAAAATAAGTCCTTTTGTTATTCAAAGGAATATAGATTATTTAATTGGAACGGTCGCAAACATGAGTAAAATTAAGCAAGGGCTTCTTATTGAAGTCAAAAATAGAGTTCAGGCTCATAAACTCTTGAATTTAAAAATATTTAATGACACAGCTGTTGAGGTAACACCTCATAATACTCTGAATTTTTCGAAAGGAGTTGTAACCTGTCAAGATTTAACGCATGCAACAGAGTCAGAAATAAAAGAAAATATGGAATCGCAAGGAGTAGTTGACGCCAAGTTTATGACAATAAGAAAAGGAGGTGAATTACTAAAAACTGCTTCAGTGTTACTAACTTTTAATAGAGTATCATTGCCCACGGCAGTAAAAGCTGCATACCATAATTTACCGGTGCGGCCTTTCTATCCCAACCCCTTACGTTGTTTTCAGTGCCAAAAATACGGACACAGTTCATCAACGTGCACAAGGGACAAAATATGCATTTGTGGTTACCCGGAACACGACAATGACCCGTGTCCAATCCCACCAAACTGTGTTAATTGTGGAGGAGCACACTTAAGTATATCTATGAACTGTCCTATATATAAAAATGAAGCGGCGATACAAAAACTAAAAGTAGATAAAAAATTAACTTATCAAGAAGCCAGGAGAGAGGTTTTGTCCTCAACTGCTACACCTTCTGTCACGTATGCAGCAATCACATCACAAAAAGCAATACCAGCAACAAGTTTTAATGTAAAGGACATTGTGACTGAATTAGTACCGGAAATAAAAACGTTAATCAGAAACGAAGTACAGTTTGCAATAAAATCTATTACTCAAATACAAAAACTAGATTTAAATCAATCCACAACACATATATTGCCTAACACCGCGCAAACTATTGTAAACACAGAACTAGCAGATATGGAATTGGGATTTAGTACACCGGATACACCAAAGAGAAGAAGGAGCATAACACCAGAACAAAATAGTGAACTATCAGACCCTGACAAAAGAGTTCGTACTCGTAATTCAGTACGTGCTGTAACATCAGAGATAGAAGTCTGTTCAGACGAAAATACAGATACTAGTGCATCTATCGATATAAATATCGTTAGAAAAGAAAAACATAGAACCAAAGGCTGGCCGAAAGGAAAGCCGAGAGGTCCAAAAAAGACCAGCTAAATTGGTTACATTATATCTCAACTGTGATAATTAGATTTTAAGGCCTAAGATTAAACTGTGATATTTTATAGTGTTTTACTAACTGTGATATTTTTCTATATTTTTTATTTATTTATAAGTTTCCATTTATATTTTATTTATTTATTAGTTTATTTATTTATTTATTTATATTTTATCAATCTATTTATGGTATTCGGAAAACTAACTACATTAATCTATAACATTCAATAACAAAGAAAGCATTCTGCAATGGAATTGCAATGGATTAAAACATCACTATTCCCAATTAAAAATAATAATAAGCGAATACCAACCTTTCTGTTTGTGCTTACAGGAAACACACCTCAAGAAAAATGAAAAATTTCACCTTAGAGGCTATAACTCCTATAATAAGAATTGTATTGACAACGAAAGGGCAAGTGGAGGAGTAGCTATCTACGTTAAAAGGGGCATTCCACATACACTTTGGAAACTCAATACACACGTACAAGCCATTGCAGTGAAAATTGAATACCCAATCAGTATAGTCATTTGTAATATATACTTACCTTCACATAATTGGACACTTCGAGATATTGAGGACATAACGTCACAATTAACTCCTCCTTTTCTCCTTATGGGAGACTTCAACTCCCACTCAAAAGTGTGGGGATCAACGCATACAGATGCTCGAGGTCACTTAATAGAGCAACTGATCCAAAACAATAATTTAGTGCTTCTTAACACCGGCCTTGCCACACACTTCAATGCTAAGTCATGCAACTTTACCGCAATCGATCTGACGATTGCTTCTCCAACGGTAGCACTAAAATTAACATGGCAACTACATAAAGATCTCTGTGGGAGCGACCACATCCCCATATTTATCTCTACACAACACAAAAAACCAAACAGGACATTGCCAAAAAAATGGTTAATTAAAAACTGGGAAAGATTCGGTTCGTTGCTAAATGATGATAAATATGATGAGATGCTGGATATAGCAGACCAAGTAACTTTATTTACACGAACGGTCGTAAACGTAGCTTTAAAAACTGTTCCTCAATCTAACACAACAGTGAAACCAAAATCTGTACCTTGGTGGTCAGAAGAAATTAAGAACCTAATTAAACAAAAAAGAAAACTATTCAACACCTTTAAACATAAACCAACTACAGAAAACATGATTAGATTCAAAAAAATGCGAGCTGAAGTACGACGAAAGATACTATACGCAAAAAGAAGCTCCTGGCAAGAATACGTAAACAAGATCAACGTACATACTAGAAGTAGTGACGTTTGGAAAAAGGCTAAAGCTATAATAGGCAAACAGTACCAAAGTATCTCTCCACTGCTAATAGTGGAAGGAAACAACCTAACGGAAACTGAAGACATTGCTGAAGCACTAGCACAACAATTTGAACAAAATAGCAGCTCCGAGAACTATACCGACGCGTTTAAAGTAACCAAACGGCAACAAGAACAAGAAATAAATTTCAAAACGGATGAAACACGACATTACAACCAACCGTTTACACTTAATGAATTAAACAAAGCACTCAGTAATGGTAAAAATACAGCTCCCGGGCCAGATACAGTGATGTACGTAATGTTAGGAAAACTACCTTTACCTAAAAAACAAGAACTGTTAAAGATATATAACACAATATACGAAAAAGGTACATACCCAGTCCAGTGGCAACACTATAATAATACCAATACCTAAACCTGGGAAAGATATCACAAACCCTACTAATTACAGACCTATTTCACTTACCTGCTGTTTAAGTAAGATATTGGAAAAAATGATTAACGAACGGTTAGTATGGCTATTAGAGTCACAACAACTTATTTCTAAATTTCAAACCGGATACCGTAAATTTCATTCCACAATTGATATGTTAGTCTACCTAGAGAACCACATATTAAATAGTTTCATAAACCGAAGTCATACAATAGCTGTTACATTTGACGTACATAAAGCGTATGAACTAATGTGGAGGTATAACGTAATCAAAACTTTAAGTGACTGGAATATCAAAGGAAATTTACCGCGGATTGTGCAAAGTTTCATGTCCTACCGCAGTTTTGCTGTTAGAATTGGTAACACCTTGTCAAAAACCCACATACAAGAAAACGGCATACCTCAAGGGTCAGTGTTAAGCTGCACCCTATTTATTATTGGCATTAATTACCTACTAACTCTAAATCAACCTACAATTTACAAATGCCTCTATGTAGACGATTTTGTAATATTTAGTGAAAACAACACCTTAGGTAATAATAGGGATGGGCTGCAAATAGCAATCAGTGAAATCGTAGAACTAGCAGACCAAATAGGCCTAAGATTCACAGAAAGTAAAACCGCTGCAATACACTTCTGCAGATTAAGGAAGGAACACAACGAGCCAAACTTACATATCAATGGCACCCCTATTAAACTAGTAGACAAAGTAAACATTTTAGGTGTTGTTTTTGATAAAAAACTTTATTTTAGAGAACATGTAGATTACCTAACTACAAAATGCAAAAAAAGATTGAACCTAATTAGGTGCTTATGTAATATGAATTGGGGATCGGATGGGCAAACGCTGATACAACTTTATAAATCGTTCATATTATCTATCATGGATTACGGAAGTATAGTGTATACATCTGCCAGAAAATCGACGCTAAAGCAATTAGAGATTATACATACGACTGCTATAAGAATGGCAACCGGTGCATTCAGAACAAGTCCCACTCTAGCAATATATGCAGACGCCGGTGTCCCACCGCTTTATATCAGAAGACAAATTTTACTTCTAAACTATTTAACAAAAATAACAGCATTACAACAACATATTAACCACGAAGCAATCGAAAATGTTAAAATCCGTCAAACTTATGAAGCTCGACCAACTGCAAGTAGACCAGCACTGATAAGGGCATTAGAAATATTAAAAGAAGGACATATCAGCGTACCACATCTGATTGGGCACAGTAAGCTAGAGCACACACACTGGACAACACCAAAAACTGAATTTATATTTGACTTAACCTATACTAAGAAGCAAGACTCACTGCCAATTACATACCAATCATACGTATCCCAAATTATGTCCAGCCGCCCCAATTACACAAAAATATTTACAGATGGTTCCAAAACTAAGTATGGAGTAGGAAGCGCTGTTTACATGAACGGAACCAGCCACAGTTGGTCATTGAATAAGATTGCTACTGTAGATAACGCAGAACTTTATGCAATTTGGCAGTCTCTCCTGATCTGTCGATACCAGAATAACGCTGAATTTATCATATGCACAGACTCACTAAGCTCAATGCAGGCGATTCACAATGTTACTTCAACGAAAGACCCTTTAGTGAACATTATCAAAGATCAACTACATTACCTAAGCAGCCAGTCAAAAAACATAACAATAATGTGGATACCAGGACATATGGGTATATCTGAAAACATCAAGGCAGATGTTGCTGCAAAAAGTGCTGCCAAAGGGAAAGTAGATGTCACTTCAGTTCACCCTAATGACTTTAAAAATACCTAAGAACTAAATGTCTCGAGAAATGGGACACAATATGGAATCAATCTGCCACATTCCTTAACACAAACAAAAATACACAAGCCCTTGAAAACTACATGTGAATTAACAAGAAGAGACCAAGTGGTGCTCACTAGGGTTAGAATTGGACACACTAACTTGACACACAACTTTTTGTTAGGTAAAACGGAAAGAAAAAAATGTCATCAATGCAATGTCTATATAACACTAAAACACATATTTATTGAATGCCCAGAATACACCCAAATTAGGAAAAATTTGGAGATGGATAACAACATGCAAAAAATTTTAAACGAAGATACAAAATCAATAGAACGAATTATAAAATACCTGAAAGAAACAAACCTTTACAGCAGTATATAAAACCAGACAAAAAAAAGTTTTAGATAAATGGCCATAAAACCATTGCAGTTGGTGCCATTATACCTCAAAAAAAAAAATAATAATAATAATAATAATAATAATAATAATAATAATAATAATATTTATTGTGCTGTACAATAGAAAGTACTTACACTCGTCAAGCAAATAACAATGAATCAAATGTAATTACATGTATACTAATTTTAACTGTATTAATTCAAAATTTATGTTTGAGAAACTCATCACATGCATAGAATGCCTTACTAATCAAAATTAGTTTCATATGTTGCTTAAACTTATTATACGGTAAGGACCTAAGGTAAAGTAGAATACCGTTAAACAGTTTTATTGATAGAATATTTGCACTTGTTTGAGTTTTAGTTAAACGACAATGAGGGATGATTATGTTATTCTTGTTGCGGGTGTCATATTGGTGAGTTAATGATATTAATGTAAGTGCCAACTTAAACATGTTAATAAGTATCATTCTCAACCTGACTACCAATTGTCAATCAAAAACTTTTAATGTTGTCTAACTATATTTTTGGAAGCATTCAACTTTTTGACGTGCAAATAACATTAATGTAAATACCAACTTATACATTTAAGTAGCTAACATTATTAACCAAAATGTTTGACTCTAACAATTGTCTATCAGAATTTTAAATGTTGCCAAATTACATTTTTGGAGGTATTCAACTTTTTAACATGCAATGTTATCAAAATAATTTGTAGGTAAGTACCAACTTACACATTAGAGAAGGTTACATTATTAACCTAAAGGTTTGATTTTAACAATTGTCATTAATAATTTTATCTGTTGCCAAATTACATTTTTATTTACTGTCTTTTTGACATACCAAAATAATATTTATAAAATTAAAAATGCTATGAAAGTTGAAATGTGGTCAAATTATATACTAGGAAGTATTCAACTATTGTAAAATGAAATATCATATTGACATACAAGACTACCAAAATAATATATATGAATGTAAATATTTCATGAAAGTTTAAACGTTGCCAAATTACATATTAGAAAGTATTCAACAATTGTAAAATAAAATGTCTGTTTAACATGCAATGCTTCCAAAATACTATGTTCTGCAAGTACAGTCTGATACGTAATAATTAAATTAAGTGGTTGACCCACAAAAGTCATTCAGACCGTTAAGAATAACCAACTTCAAGTTTTGAAAATAGTCAAATAAGGATACATAAAACCATATTACTACATTAAAACAATTACATCTTTAAACGCTTATAATTCATTTGATTCGTATATGATATTTTACATTTTTACGTGCCTTCAAATGATCTAAAAAGGAATAGTAATTAAAATTAATGTTAAAAAGATTACTAATCAAACTCACGATTGTTATGGATTAATACATTACTAACTGAACTGCATGTTCAAATTTTTGGAGATGTTCCTATATTTTATAAACAAATACATAGTATTATTATAAGTTTTTGTTATGAACGAATAAGTTCAAATAAATGTAATTAAAAATTATTATTAATTTTATTAAATACATAAATAAAAAGTTTACCTCGAGTAGGATTCGAACCTACGACCTGCACTTTGCTAGAGTACCGCACTAACCAACTGCGCCAACAAGGTTCAAGCCCCAATCGATGTAAATTTTGTCTTTATGTATGTAGAACTGATGTAAATTCTAAATATAATGAGATTACAGTCAAATTACTTATAAGTTTTTGTTATGAACGAATAAGTTCAAATATGTAATTAAAAATTATCATTAATTTTATTAAACACATAAATAAAAAGTTTACCTCGAGTAGGATTCGAACCTACGACCTGCACTTTGCTAGAGTACCGCGCTAACCAACTGCACCAACAAGGTTCTACATACATAAAGACAAAATTTACATCGATTGGGACTTGAACCAATTATAATCAATTATAAATTTATAAGAAAAAAAAAATATCATTATAATTGTTTCATACTTGGATTAAATAAATATGTTTATTAATTGTGAAAGTACTTTACAGATGTGTGTCAAAAATAACAAATGTAACATTCATACTGAAAATGTAAGGTTCTCTTCGAAATTTTTCAATCAGTGCTACAGTAGCGCAAATATAAATGTTGTAATTCCAATGAAATAAAGAAATTGAGAATTTTAAATATAATATGAAACATTTTCTTTATTATAAGTAAAATTTGTTTCAAAAATAACATAATTGCAATTAAAATTAGATACTTGAAATATAATAAAAAGATAAATTAGTTAAAAACTTATTGAAAACAAATGTTGCATGTTTATGCACAAATATAAATAAGTAATGCAAACGAATAAACATTTTTACATTGCAGTGTCGTTTTAAGTTAATTTTAATAACGCTTACTTCATTTTGTTAATTAAAAGAAGTACATAATGATACTAAAAGGTATGTTTTTTATTGGGCAAAATGGTTATTTTAAATTTTGGGATTTTTTAAAATTATTAATTCGACGCACATAAATGTCAATTTAAAAATGTAAAGCATCAAAAAGTGAATTTATCTTTTTATAGTGTTTATATAATGAAATATCATCTTGCTAAATTATAGTAGATTATAAAAACATTATAAATTAATAAATATTCAACTAACGTGATGTGCGCAAACCCTTTTATGTACAAATTTAAAAAGTATATATACTGATCACATGAATTTCTACGGAATTTGAGCGAAAACAACTATAAGTATATATATATATATATATATATATATATATATATATATATATATATATATATATATATATATATACATTGTGAACGATTGGGAAGGGGTTGAGGTTAGATGGGTCAAATTTGGTTAAAACCCAAAATGTTTGTAAAAGTTTTAAAAATTATTTTAAGAGTAGTTTGGATCGATTTCGGGTGATCACGTTTTTCGCCAATTGTATAGCTCGGTTTTAATTTAGGATCAGTTTTAAAGTTCTTTTGCGTTTCAGGTTCATAGTAGAATACGTCTAACCTGAGTTTGAATATTAGCTCCATTTCAAGTTTAAGTTTTGGGCCAAAAAAGTCGAGTTTCGTTTATTAACGGATTCATCTAGGTATCCCAGAGAACTTATATTTCAAATTTCAGGGTTCGGATGCGCGAGACATGGAAGATCGCTCTATATCTCGAAAAGTGGAGGGGATATAAAAAAGTTGAAAACCCCGTTTTAGTAATTGATGTCGATCTACATTGGTGCAAAGTTTAGAAAAAATTGGACGGTAAATAACGAAGTTATTAAGAGATGCGCGAAGTCGACTTTCCTCAGAATCGATGCGCGTGGACAAAAAAACACCCCTCCACCATCATATGTGTGTGTTCCACCACTTCGTGGTGGTGCGACGGTAGTTTCGACTATACGTCACGACGCCCTAGTCCCTCGATACTCCTTCGCCGTCGGTCGCGAACTCTGGGCCCTCACGTCGAGCTGGCGGCGAATTTTTATATTGATTCCTCGCAAACACAACCGATGCAATCTCGAAAGGGGGGGGGGGCGTCCGAATGCGAGTTGTCCCGTCGAAACGGTACCCGGCACGTATCTTATCTCGTCGAACTCGGGCCGTGTGAAAAATCGGGTCATATTCCGAATTTGAGAGTTTATTTTGTAGTTTATACTTAATTAGCGTTACCTATATATACGTATACCCCATTAAATACACAGGGTACGTACCATTTTCGATGGGAGGAGTGTTTATTCGATAGTAAATCGTAAAACTATTTACATTGTCGGATAAACGAAGACGTCGTTCGTTTAAACCGTACAGATCGAGCATCGCGACGCCGCCGACGCCAGCCGTCGGTTTTCTTATCTCGGTTAATATTCGTCAGATTAAAAAAAAAGAAAAATCCGTCGTACTGGGCTTGACAACCACAAAATTTCCCATCTCTTTTGTGTTTTCGAAACTCGAACTCTATTAGATTGAAAAACATAAAAATTCGATTTCGACTTTTTCAACTTTTGACCACGGAGTACTCTTTTCGAGGTCAAAATTATAGTAAGTCGATACATATTTCAAAAATATTTCCGACGGTTCAAAATTTTGAAAAAAATCAGGGTGGAACCTTAAAAAAAAGATGTTCTAAGTGTTTTCGAAAAGATGAAAACATACTGTGGTAGAACTCGTGGCCGTAAAGAAAAAAAAATGACGTTAAAAGTCCAACGGGAAGCGGTTAAAAAAATTGCCAAAGTTCCAACTTTTCAATTTCATATTTTGCCCTATAACTCAAACATTATAAATGATACGAAAGTGGAATAAGCAGCAGTCGATGGGCCCCATTAGGATACGTCGTTCAGTTGTGAAATGGCAAGGCTGCCTTTAAAAGTACAAAAGTTATGGCCATTTACGTGAATTTGGAAAAATCGAAACATCGTGATAACCCGAAACCGGTACCCGTTAGAGAGAATCAGAACTGATTTTCTCACCAAAATCCATCGATTTGGAAACCTCGCAGAAATATTTGTAAAAAATTGTGTTTTGTTCGAAAAACATCTGAAGGCTATCCCCTTTAATTTTTATTTTAAATTTTGAAAAACCATTGCGTCGGAAGTAACAGTCCGATTTTGACGAAATTTTTTTCTCCGGTTCGTTTCGGCGAAAGGAATCGAAAGAGAGCGGGGAAGCCCCCCTCTTCCTGTTCCTTCCATTTTTATTGACACGTAATTTTTCCCCATTTAAAAAGCATTGAAAAAGTTCGTAACTCGCTCAAATCCGATCCAATTTTCGAGCTGTAAACGTCATTCGATTCTAATTCGATTGTGAACATATTTCCATTATACAAATATTCAAACCGTGAAAGGGTACGTCTCGTACGATCACGTTTCCAAAGCACACGTACACGTCAGACACTTTGACAGTTTCCCCCGCCCATCGCACGATTCTTGCCGAACTTTCGCCATCTACGTTCTATGGGCACTCGAAATGCGCGGCGAACGCAGAAAACACTCTAACTTTTCATTCGGCCGTGCCAATCGAAATTGACGGAAAACTTCATTCGCCCCTCCCCTTCCCCGAAACGAAGCAACAGCCGCTCATGGCGTTATCGAAGTAATATAGTTCTCGACGGTCCCCATCGATGTTGAAAGTTCAAATAATTTTTGAGATCCCGTTTTCGAGAAAATCTTCGAGAAATCTTCCGACCACACGCCTACAACTCATGCCGCCACCTCCTTCGTGGTGGTGCGACGGTAGTTTCGACTATACGTCACGACGCCCTAATCCCTCCCCACTCCTTCGCCGTCGGTAGCAAACGGCGGCGAATTTTTATACCGATCCCTCGCAAACGCGACCGAGGAAATCTCGAAAGGGGGGAGGGCGCGGCGGCCGAATGAGAGTGTTCCCGTCGGAACGGTACCCGGGTCGTTCTTATCTCGTCGAATTCGGGCCGTGTGAAAAGTAAAACGGTTCCAGCGTCCTCACCCTTTGAGTCCGTGTCTTCGCAGTTATCTTTATCTTAAGTCAATGATTCAGAAGATACACTAGTGGATCAGGACCAAAAAACTTCAGAAACTTGCAAAGAGGAGAATAATAATCCCAAAGAGATTGCTTCTACTTCTAAAGTACAAGATAATCCGAATCCGCCATTAAAGAGGGGTAAAAGGCCAAGGCGTTGTTTTCACCCAAACTGGAAAAATACATTCGAGTGGCTACATTATAAGGAGGATGTTTGCAAAGTCTTTTGTGAATTATGCCAAAATACATACTTACAACGTAAAATTCCAATGAATTCCACATATACAAAGCTGTCAAATTAATCGTTTGTTGTGTCAGGATTTAATAAATGGAATAAAGCACTTTAGGTATCACGAAAAATCAGAAATTCATAGTAACGCTGTAGAGTCTATGTCTGCAATTGACAAAGGAGTAAACGTGATCACAGCAATGTTTAGCAATGACAACCGCAATAACTACGCTGATTAAAATTATTGGGTCCATTAAGTATTTAGCAGGGGGATTGCATTCAGAGGCCATACAAACTTTATTCAGCTTCTAAATCTTCGAACTGAACATTCTAAAGAACTTAATACATGGATGCGCCGTACTAACCATGGATATCGCACGATATTACCAATGAAATTCTGAGCACATTAGCTGATAATGTTCGCAACAAAATAGTTACTAAGATTAAGCAAAATATAATATTTTCAATTATCGCGGATGATATGTCAAAAAAAAGAACAATCTTCGGTTTGTTTTCGAAGTGTGGACGACAATTTGGAAATAGATGAATATTTCTTGGGACCTTATTTTGTGCATTTATGTTATAGATGCCCCGGTGCAGTTAAAATAATAATTAAATTTTACCCCTTCTACCGTAATCAAGAAATCGTTTAGGATTTCAACGCAAGAACCCCACCAGAATACCACTTTATTTCTGGTCCAATCCCGTCCCACGCGAATTAAGTCAATATCCAATCACGTTAGAGCGCGGGACGCGAGATTAATACCGAGCTGGAAGAGTAGTGGTGACACGACTTGCTTAGCATTCGGGAGGGAATGGGTTCGATTCCCGTTACCGTCTACCCTGGATGAGGTTTTTTCAGGGGGTTTTTCTCATACACATGTAGCGGCATGGTCCATTGAGTATATGCGCACCATGTGCGGCTACTTAGGCGAATGCTGGGGTAGTATTTTCCCCCTCAGAACCCTAACTTCGTTCCTTCTGATCCTATCCTGACCACACCCATCTTTAATCCCACCATGCATATATACGTAATGTATGTATGCTGGGAATCCATGATTGTGACAGAAGGAGCTGGAAAAGCTCAAACAGCCCGCCCTCGCCCTTGGGGAGGGAATGAAATACTTGACCTTTCCTTTTTTTACTAGATTAATTATCTTACCGCGTCCGTTCTGAATACAACTACTTCCCTGTTCCGTCCTGATGTAATCACCTGCCTATCTAACCGCTTTCGTCCTGAGGCCCTTAACGACCTACTGAATCGCCGCGTCTATTTTCACCTGCCAGCCCATCTCAGTGAGTTATAATTTGTTTTATCACAATTATCCGACCAGTTAGAAAGATTTCTTGTCTGCCTTTGGTAGATTATAAATCAATCTTGTCTGTAAAACACTCTCACTTCCCTGGAGCGTAAGCCCGAGAAAAACAAATGTCCTGTACACAAAATCCTCCTCTTTGCTTTTAGGTGTAGTCCTGAAAAGTACTGAGGTTTCCTAAAAGAATTATCCCCTCAGGCGTAGGCCTTTAGAGGTGATTCATTTACCTGCGCTTGTCCGAAAGGCGTAGCCCTGTCTGATCTAGGATCCTTCTATTTAACCCATGGTGCTTATAGCCTGTTGAGTTAGATAACCCTTCCTAAGAACACAATATTACACTTATACGACTGACCAGCAGACATAAGATCCATTGTATAATCGTCGCAAATCTCAGTTTCAGTCATATTTTCTGTAGACCGTTATTAATTCCATCCTTAATATTGACATTCATTTGTCTGTATCTAGAATAATTAATAACGCAATACCCGCCGCTTCCAGAAAGAAAATAAATTTCTTTAAACAATAAATCTGCTTCCAGAAAGACAAATTAAATTCCTTTCATTGTTATTTAACTTAGAAGTAGAAATTCAAACGTAATTCTTTTAAAAAGAGTATCTATTTATATACGATTTCCCCGTAAGCGATAGCGCTGTATCGCATTTAGGAAATAAAGCACGTAAAAACTCTCGTCTATAAATTTTAATTACGAGATTTTCATATTTCTTAAACGCTTCCAAACCAAGCGTCATAGCATTAAAATTTACGTGTCAGTCTACTTCTGTTGTATACGCAAACAGAATAATTATAATCAACCCCGAAATCAAACTACGAAATAAATAAATGCAGTAGTAATTCAAATTTTAAAGGCAGAGAACAATGACTCTTCATGCCCCACAAGTGCTTATCAGTCCATTGTATAAAGAGTTCTAAGAAAAGAATAATATAAAAACCCTTCATATTTACGAGTGCTTGGATTCTTTTTAAAGTAAAAGAAATTGCAGTAAAACCGACCATATTGAGAGTTTTGAATGACTGTACAATTGATTTGCGAAAACAGTAATAATTTAACAGTAGTTAAATTACACTAAGAAGTTGCTACTGAAACCTAGGTTTGTACGTTAACTGTGTAATTCCCAGCGAGCCACGAGTCTACCTGGGAGGGAGGGACGCAGCCCTTTCGCTACCTGAGAGCAGATAACTTTTATTTTTCATTATACTTTATTGAAATGTTATTTTATGTTATTTATTATTATTAGTATAAATTACGGATTTAAGTTTAAGTTAAATATTTTGGTATTGTATTGTACAGGGATAAATATTGCGTTTGTTATGATCGTCAAGTTGTCAGTAATTAAAGACTCTCTATTCTCCGATAAAAGCTATTCCGGGCACCCACAAAGCATCCATCTATTAATGAGATAAGAGTAAACCCCTATATAATAAAGGGCGTTACAATATACTGTTGTAAAAGACGTTTTTATAAGATATGGCTTGGGCATGTCGTCACTACGAGGCTAATGCTGAAATGGAGCTGCAAATGTGAGTGGAACTCTATCAGGCATTCAAAAAAGAATACCTAATGATGAACCACGAGCCGTATACGTTCACTGCATAGCTCACTCTCTTAACTTCCTTCCAAGGTGATGGTGATGATTCACAGAAGAGGTGCAGGAGAAGGACGAGTGTCACAACCATCATGATGATAGCGACGAATCACCGTTCAAGAAGAAGAAGAATACCTATAAAAAATGTGATTAAATAAATGATGTATCGTTGATTATAATAATATATTTTCAAACGCTAAGCTTTCTTTCATTTTTATTAATAGACTTGCTTTCTCCTAACGGTGTTTGAACCTGCACTAACAATGCTGCAGTTAATGCGAAATGGCGGTTAGATGGGTAACCACAATAAGTGAGAGATTGGCTTTCCTTTGCACTCTATAGGTTAAATCATACTGTTATTTTTTGAATTAAGAGTTGATTTTGTATGATTAAGTTTGGTATATTTGAATTGTGGTGCGCCGGTGGTAAGTTATGATTTGATTGATTGAGATTGATTTGATTGATTGATTAATTGATTGAGATTGATTGATCTGATTGTTTGAGTTGATCGAACGTGACTTGTTTGGGATTGATATGCTTAATTGATCTAATTAATTTGATTTGATTAATTGATTTGCATGTTTGAGAAAGAGACGATAGAGACGAAGGAGAGACGAACATGATCAACCTCTATTACAGAAAACATTCATTAGCCTTTACACCACTAGATGGCACCACAAACAATCCTAATTAGTCCTAGAAATATACCGCTAGGCGCCGGCGTCTCTATTACAGAAAACATTCGCTAGTTTAAAAATATATCACTAGATGGTGCCACAGACTAAACCCTAATTAGCTCTAGAAATATAACGCTAAGTGGTTCCACCTTTATTACAGAAAATATTCGTTAGTCCATATACAACTAGATGCTTACACAAATTCAAATTCCGCAACAAGGGGGCCACGGCAGGAGGGAACAGACCTAACACAAGTTCCTATATTATAAGTTAGCATTGGGCCCCTTATTAGAATACTATTTCCAGCCAGACCTTGTGAAGGCCGACAGCAAGTTGCGAACCCCTATCTCTGTCTTGTAAGTCAGAATTAGGCTCCCTTATTATAATACAAGTCCAAATTTTCCCTCATAGATGGCACCGCAAACAAATTCAAATTTTTGGTCGAGGGGGTGGGCCTGAGAGTAAGTTGCTAAGCCCTATATATGTATTACAAGTTAGCATTATTCCCCTTATTACAATACAAATTCATATTTCCAGCCATAACCTACAGAGACTTCAATACAAATTCAAATTTTCCGCCAATGGGGCCTCGGCAAGGGGTAAAGCCCCGAGAGCAAGTTTCGCAACGGTACACCTCTCTTACAATTTAGCATTAGGCCCCTTATTATAATATAAGTTCAAATTTTCCGCCAAGGGTAACGCGACAATACACGCAGGCCCACAAACACATTGCGATCACGACAAGGGGCGAAGACTCGAGAACAAGTTGTGACGCCCTACACCTGTCTTACAATCTCGGTTATGTTCGGGGAGGGAGTTGGAGTGGAGATTGCCGAAACAGCCTTCGCCGAAAGTCTCGCGTCGCGAAATTTTACCTATACGGTTTCTCGAAACGTCCAAGTACTTGCAGCGATCAGCAAACAGATTGAGATGATTGGTCACGTGCACTACGATTTATTCAATCAGGAAATGTTTCTCATAGGTGGTGTTGAATTGAAGGTTAAATTTGTACGACCTAATGGCGGCGCACGGTTCAAATTACAAGACGGGGGTTATCGACGATTGTTTACTGGTATTCGAGTCAATCCCACCATTCTAATTGCGCGCGCTAAAGCCTTAGAAACAACTGCAGCAAAATACTCCGTTACAAGGACCGAAGTAAAAGTGCTAATTATACCTGAGGGCATACAACGAAAATCATCGGATAATGTCTTCCTGGGTTAGTTATCTAAACGATGCATCGTAGGTTTTACCGCAAATAAAGCCTTGAGGGAGATAATGTGTGAAGGTTATTGACTTTCGCATTAACTGTAACCCCGTTAGTGGAATTCTTACCTATATGAAAGCATCGCATCGCTAAATTTTGGCTACATGGTTAGATTTGATGTTTGTTAAAGAATTGCTGGACACTTTTCGCAATAAAGTCCTTGCTTCTTATGCGCCCTTGTACTTTGAGGTATCTTTTCGCATCTTTGAAAAATAACCGAAAATACGTCGAAGTATAGAACATATAATTTTTCAGCCTCAGAGCTCGTGTCCACGCCATGTTGCTAAATACATCGATAACCGTCAGTACATAATTATACCAGTCATTATATTTACTTAGATTTCTCATATCACAAAGACCCCGACTGTCATAACTCAAAAAAAAGGTTACCCACAATGTACCTGTTTTGAGTAAATTTTTCACTACAGGTTTATGTATAGTGTACGCTACTTGTTTCTGTAACCGCGCTCTAATATCTTCCCAGATTTATAAATCTAAGTTGCTTTTTTACAGGGGGTATTTCTGCTAAGACAGAGCTTGTATGTAAAATAGACTATATATATATATATATATATATATATATATATATATATATATATATATATATATATATATATTAACAGCGTATTTAAAAATAAATTGTATACGTTATCTTTAAGAAGCCCGCGAACAGATTCCTGTTTTACAAGAATACGGACCCCTATTAGAATACAGCCCCCAATGCAGAAATAAATTAGACCACAATCTGTAGATGGGATTAAAAGAAATGCAATAATAATTATGCAATCTCCTTTGATAAAAACGGATCCTAATTGATAACAGGTTAAATCATTTTTATTCTCAGGTGAAAAAAATACTATCCCCACGTGGGCATACAAGAAGTGAAGGGGAAGGTGTCCCAGTGGGCGTGGCTTGTAACGTAAAAAAGTGGAGGGGATGGTGTCCGTCAATACTTTAAAGTTCCATTTTGTAGGTTTGACGGTCGTGTGATGTTCGGCACCAGATATTTTCAAAATGCACTTTAAGGACCACTTCTACGGCCGAACGATGCAAAGTGCCCGTTTTTTGGGGTTTGCATGTCTGCGTGTCTGCCTGTGGGTGTGTGTGTGTGTGTGTGTGTGTGTGTGTGTGTGTGTGTGTGTGTGTGTGTGTGTGTGTGTGTGTGTGTGTGTGTGTGTGTGTGTGTGTGTGTGTGTGTGTGTGTGTGTGTGTGTGTGTGTCTGTGTGTGTGTGTGTGTGTGTGTGTGTGTGTGTGTGTGTGTGTGTGTGTGTGTGTGTGTGTGTGTGTGTGTGTGTGTGTGTGTGTGTGTGTGTGTGTGTGTGTGTGTGTGTGTGTGTGTGTGTGTGTGTGTGTGTGTGTGTGTGTGTGTGTGTGTGTGTGTGTGTGTGTGTGTGTGTGTGTGTGTGTGTGTGTGTGTGTGTGTGTGTGTGTGTGTGTGTGTGTGTGTGTGTGTGTGTGTGTGTGTGTGTGTGTGTGCTGTGTTGTGTGCGTGTGTGTCGTGTCGTGGTGTGTGTGTGTGGTGCGTGTGCGTGTGTGTCGTGTGTGCTGTGTGTGTGTGTGGTGTGTGTGTGTGTGTGTGTGTGTGTGTGTGTGTGTGTGTGTGTGTGTGTGTGTGTGTGTGTGTGTGTGTGTGTGTGTGTGAGTGAGTGTACGCGGTGCGCGCGTGGGTGTGAGGGTGCGTGCGTTCGTGCGAGCGTGCTTGCGTGTTTGCGTGCGTGCATGTGTGTGTTTTTGTATGTGTTTGTGTGTGTGTGTGTGTGTGTGTGTTCTTTGTCAGTAAGTAATTATCGGTTCTGCAGCAAGCATGGAATACAATTGCGGGGTCCGCACGAATTGTCGGGTCATACACACGACCCGACATTTAGAGTTAGGCTTTTATTAGGATTAGAAGCCTTAGATTTACATAAATTAGAATTTTTTTAGTCAAGACCTGAGGAGTATGTTTTGTGCTGAGCTGTGTATGCATCCGTAATTTTACATAATTAAGGGGTCTTCTATGAATCCTATGTTGTGCTGCCACCTTTGCAACTAAATTGCGTTGTTACCAATTCTCGTGATTGATTCTGTGTAAGGTTTTAAATTTCTAAATATTAGCACAGACTTGCTTATAAATGCACTGTACGATATGACCGGTTGTATATTGGGAAGCTTTGTATTTTGTTACGCATTGAAATGATTTTATCTGTTATGAAACAAGCCATTGAAAATTATTGTCGGATAGAGTTTCTAAAACTCGTTTTATAAGATATACAATGTTAACTTAATATTATAAACATTATTTGGCTATGATTAATTTTACATTTTGAGCAAATTAAACTAACGTTTCTTGTACTAGTTATGTAAAACATAGATGCTGTGGATTTTTGCCGTTTGCTAATTTAAATTTAAGCTCTGATTATTAATCAGAACATTGGGAAACCTTTTTAATTGCGCCACATTATAAATTTATTCCTAGAATGATTTGTTAAAGAAAATTTTGTTCGTATTTGTATTTCAAGCCAGCATTAGGTTTCGTATTTAACCTATTTAATAGCTTTTAATACACAATGCTACCGGCTTGGTATATCAATAAGTCTATTTTTGAAAATAATATACTCTTATTGTTTTAAACCTAACCATCAAAATTCGTGTTCTTGTTAAGATGGGTATATTTGATTCGCCCAAAAGAAGAAAATCCTTAATTAAATGGAGCATCGTAAGACTCTTTTGTTAAAGCAATTACACGGTAACTCGCTATCTTCGTTTTATAAATGGTGTAAAATATTTTGACTGTTACAATAAAAATTGTTATTTCACAAATACCTATACTCATGTTTGTTTTGATTGGTGAAGAAATTATTATTTGTGAGCAAGCACCAACTTTTATTTGGTTTTTCACAGTTATAAACCAACATGTATTACTTATCTGAAATATGATTTGAAATCTCTATTAGTCATTTATTCATGTACATTAGCCACTGTTAAAGCGGATCATTTTTGTTTAACATGTCCTGCATATATGGGCTAGATCAAAAATACTATATTTGATTTAAATATCTGGCGTGGAATAGTACACGACTTTCCAACCTACAAAGTAGAAATTAAAAGTAAAATTATTCTGATAACAATTTTTTTAGGATAATTAAGCAACCTCTAATTAATACGTTCATTATGAAAATAGAAGTTTGTAGAAACAAAAACAATAATCTATATCAGATGGACGTTTAAAACTTCATGTAAGGGAAAGGTTAATAGATATCTATTATGGATGCTAACGTAAAAACAATTCCAAAGTCATCCGCTTCGATAAAAATACCAAAGCCGCCCGTTTCTGTAAAAATATGGATAACATAGTTTAATCATTTTCAATCATATTTATTTAATATTTAGACTTATTTTGCTTTATATTAAGAAACTTTATAGAGAAAATGTATGTAAAATTAAATTTTCTTTAAAAAATATGTGTACGCATTTTCTTATAAAATTAATCATTATTCAGATATTTAAAAAGCGGTCCGCCTTATTTCGACGCGGCCACTTCGATGCTTCCACTTCGACGCGAGATCGTTTTGACGCGACATCATCTCGACGCGAGGTCATCTCGACGCGAGATCATCTCGACGAGACCTCTTCTCGACGCGAACTCATCCTTTAAATAATCACGTTTTGTATTATTGATTCATTCAACGGTATAATATAAATCGGACCGTCTCATTTCGACGCGGTCACAACGACGCTGCTGTTTTCACACCACCATTTCGACGCGAACTTATCTCTCCCCATCAGAATCACATATACGACTATTATTATAATTAATAGACTGAGCGGTATCTGTTTTGGGTGGAATGTTTTCCATATGATCGAATTTTTTTGCTTTAATCGCTCCAAAACGGTACTAGTAATAATAATCTCACGATGCGCGGGTCCAACAACTTGTGCTCAAATTTTTATTAAACAAAATGTTAAAAAAACAATAAAAATTTTGCTTTTTTTATACTTTGAACTAGAATATCTCAAAAGCTATTCATTGCAGAGTAAAGTTGCAAAGGAAAAATATTTCGTAATTTCATTTTAAATAAGAAACAGGTAATTTAAAATCAAAAAATACATTCTTAGTATTGCAAAAATAGCAAAAAACAATGAAAAAATGTAAAAAACAAGTATTCTTAAAAAATTTATTTTTCGAATATTCATATAAAAGGTAGGGCTTTCATACTTGCCAAAAAAAAACTTTTTGGTTTGGTACATCACCACACCAAATTTGATCGGTCTGATAGTTTTTGAACAATAATTTTGCAATCTATATTTTGAAAAAAAATTACAATTTTTTTAAAAATAAACAGAGCCTAAGCTAAGACCTCTAGATACTTGAAAATTTAATGAAATATAAAAGAGCACTCAAACTCTCAAATGTCTTTTGAAGAATTGAAATCCATTAATTAGGAGAGGGGTAGCAATTTTTTAAACATTTGTGTAAATTTTGGGCTTATAAACAATTAGAATAACTTTGCGAAACATAATTTTTTTCTATATTTAAACTTATATTGAAAGTATTCAGAAACACGCTTCTTAAAATATAAAAATAAAAAAAAATTAAAAATATAATTCGTATGAAAAAAAATTTAAGTAAAATGATTACATTTTCAACATTATTAACATAAAACATACAACGCTTAAAAATAAATAAAATAAAAAATATTCTTAATTTGTGTTTATTTTTATATCTTATATAAACACTGATATTTAAGCTTATTTTACTAATTTTTTTAAATTTTTCAATTTTGGAACTTTTAAACAAATAATTCCGAATACTTTCAATATAAGTTTAAATATAAAAAAAATTTATAATTCGCAAAGTTATTCTAATTGTTTATAAGCCCAAAATTTACACAAATCTTTAAAAAATTGCCACGGTTCTCCTAATTACTGGATTTCAATTTTTCAAAAGACTTTGAGAGTTTGAATCCTCTTTATTATGTCATTAAATTTTCAAGTAGGTCTTAGTTTAGGCTCTTTTTTTTTAAATATAGATTGCCAAATTATTGTTCAAAAACTATCAGACCGATTTTAATGAAATTTGGTGTGGTGATTTATCATACCTGTTATATGAGTGCGCAAATAAAAAATTTCAAAGATACATTTTTTCATTGTTTTTTGCTATTTTTGCAATACGAAGAATGTATACTTCGATTTTAAATTAGCTGCTTCTTGTGTAAAATTTAATTACGAAACTTTTTTTCCTTTGCAACTGAAAAGAATATTATAAAAGAAATGGGTATGCGAGGGTAGAAGTAGAGAGATTAAGGGTGAGGGAGTGAGGGTAAGAGAGGACATAATGAGAAGAGACATGGATGTACAAAAGCAAGAAAGATAGAAAAAAATAAAAGAAGCAAAGCGCAACGTAAATTATAGTAAGATTAAAGGAGAAAGGATACCAGAGAAGAAAGAAAGGAATGATAGGAAAGTTCATGTGCGGTAATCAAGAGTTAGGAAACAAGTATTGGAGAAGAGAGGAAGAATTAAATTGCAGATTATGCGGGGAAGGCATGGAGAAGATGTGGCATATGATGAAGTTAAGGGAGTATGACAGGAGTGTAGAAGAAATACTAAAGGAAACGGAAGCGGGAGCGGAGTGGACGGAGAAAACTTTGAAAAAGGAGAAAAGAGATAATGAGAGAGGGGACAGGAGTGAAAAGACAGACAGTGTGAGGTAAATAGTACAATTTGTAGGTGTTAAATTAGAATACTTTGCAATATTGTAAAAAATAAGCAATTAAAGATAAACTAGTAGTAGTAGTACTTAGGTATTGGAATGTTAATAAGAATCGATGTAGAATGCAATTCAATCAATGGCATACACCCTGTGTAAGTTATATCTAATTTAAGTGCTATTCTGGAAGAAAATGTTCCTCTAATTACAAATATGTATAGTTTATGTGGTGTTTAACACCGTAATTTGGCAACAAGATTGTGTACCCCCGCACAACATTGTTGAGGTAACTCGACGTTTAAATGCCAATTTCGATGTTTGGATTGGTAAACATGGAATTATATCATGGCCGCCAAATGGCCCCTACTTGACATATCTTGGAGGACATAAAAAAACAAAATATATTTTAATCAAACCGAGAATGAAATATTCATAATAATTAAAAATTATTAATAATAACCATGTAGAATGGGTAAGCGAGGTGGTTGACAAATTCAAAACGGGACATTAACGATGTATAGGAGGAAACAGCGGTCATTTCGAACATCTTTAGTAAATTCATTGATGGCTAGTTACTTTAATTAATAATTAGTAATAATATTCAATCATTGTAATTATTTACAATATTAGTTTGCAATACACCACATAAACTATATACAGTGCTCGTCTAACGCCCCCAACCTGCTGTGTGAACCATAAAATTGAAATAAATAAAATTTTGGGAAACCGAACTCAGGCACGCATATAACGTTTTTGATGGTATTCAGTGACGCAATTATTAAAAATTGCGGATAGCCGTCATTTTGTAACATAATTTTAAATGGGATCATATGGTAAGTAATACCTCAATTGAAAGCTCGTTTCAAGTCCTTTTCAACTACATCAACAAGATTAAAATATTACTAGTGATTTATTAGTTTCAACCCAAAAACCTCAAAACATTAATTGGCGTTTTTGGGTTGAAACTCATTAATCAGTAGTAATATTTTAATATAGTTCGGTTTCCCAAAATTTTAGTAATTTCAGTTTTATTGTTCACATAATAGATGGGGGGTGGGGGTAGACTTAAACCGGCACTGTGTATTTGTAATCAGAAGAAAATTTTCTACCAGAATAGAGTTAAATATACCTACAGAGTGCTCCATTGGAAAAAAAAGGTTCGATAAATATTTGTCATTTACGAAGTTCTTTTGTTTCTTCTGATATCGCGACATAAAAATTCATTAAAAACTGCATAACTTTGGTATATAAAGTTTTTCGATATCCCTTTGATTAAGCGAGATAGTGGGGGTTTTAAAATATAACAGATCACCATGTACCTACTGTCTTCCTCATTATCTTGACATATTTGCTATATTTGTTAGCATATTTGATAGAGACGGTATTTTATTTTATTAAGCTTATTTCTTAGTGTAAACATTCTTTTCTTCCCAACACTCTGTTATTTGTTTCTCATGTAACCTAAAATTCTTAACGAATTTATTCCACTTGGTTGCATATATGTAAAGAATAGTTAAGGCTTATTTGAGGTAATTACAATATGTCCAATTCATAGAAAGAAAAAATGCAGCATGACAATTCAAATAACACAATTAACAGACTCTTTGAGCATAATCGGAATTGACTAGGTAATATTACAATTTTTTTAAGACCAGTTCTGATTGCAATTAATTACAAAGTTTCAGATTTAAAATGTTATACTAATCAATAAACATCTAGCAGTTGAAATACGTAAATAACCCAGTTAAACGAACGTATCAAAAGAAAGTAGACACATTACTTTATAAATGGAAAAGTTTCCAAACATAAATGTAGCACATTAACCCGTCAGATAAGATAACGCGATACAAAAATGCCCGACAATTACGTTGTAACACTCCATAACATTTGGCAACAGCGCAAATGATACACAAATTCTGCGTCTAACAAGATTATCGGGTCTCACACGACTTAACCAAGAGGCATAATTATCGGACCTTTACACAAATTCCTTAGGCGATAACGTAATTATCGGATCTTACATAGATCGGGAATTAACAGTAACTATCGGGCCATCAGAAAATATGAAATATCCCCTAAAATACGGTGTATATAGGAAAAGGGGGTGAAGCATAGAAAAGTACATGTTCTTGTCTACATTTTTGTCCAGCCACATTATAAGACCCCGATAGTAGGTGTGTGTGTGCGCGCGTGCGTGTGTGTCTGTGGGTGTGGGTGTGGGTGTGCGTGTGCGTGTACGTGTGCGTGTGGGTGTGGGCGCGGGTGCGGTGCGGGTGCAGTGCGGGTGCGGGTGCGGGTACGCGTGCCGGTTCCAGTGCGGGTGCGGATACGGGTGCGGGTGCCGGTGCGGGTGTGCGTGCGTGCGTGAATGTGTGTGCGTATGTGCGCTAGCTTCAGAACCATAATACGTACGTAATTGAAATTTTGTATTTAAGCTTCATTTTTCCTGGAGCTAATTAGATGTTGGGAGAGATCCAATCGCGGTGAAGGGGAGCAGTTTTTGGTTTTTACCAAATATTTCTAACACAGCTGCATATTTCAAAAAATACCTAGATATAGATCTTAAACATACGCATTAATTATGCGTAATAATAATTTAATTTCACATAACTTTTCTATTTAAAGCATTAAAATGCATTACAAATTAATTAAGTAAAATTGAAAATACTTAAATTGTATTATCGGTATTTTTATGGAAGGGAATGGTTTTGAAATTTTTTTTAAGTTAGCATTAACAGCTATCTGGCATGATTATTGTTTTGTTTTTACAATGTTGCCTATTTTCGTTATGAACGTATTAAAAAAGAGGCTGCATAATTATTCTAAAGAATTATTATTATTAAAATTATTTCATTTCTTTCAATTTCCACTTGGTAGGTTGTAAAGTCGTATGTTGTTCCGCACCGGATATTTTATAAACCACTTTAAAAACTTTAAGTTTCTTGTCACCAAAATTATTTCTGCTTCTGTTCGCGTGCTTTCTACGAATGTATGAATGTAACGTTATCAACCCAAATTACATTTAAGGTAAGTTGAGGTAAGATCGAACGCATTTTCGATTTGTTCACCATAAAATTCGATCAAAGTATAGTCAAATATTAAATGTTATTGACTACACTTCAGAAATGACACCTTACATATTTAAATTTAATATATGTGGTAATTATATTACCAATAAATGTAATTTTCCTCTCAAAAAAAATGTAAATGCGTAGTACACCACTCCGAACTTGCCCCAGTAGTTGGGAAAGTTCGAATAGAATCTGAAATGTCCATATACGTCTTTATTAGTAGATGCGGGGCTAGATCGAATTTTGAACAAGCCCCTGATATATTTCCTAATAGTTTTAGTATAAGGAATTCATCAATTTACACTTTTTTTTTTAGGGATATTCGAACTTACCCCACATACAAAAAAAAATCAAATACAAACTAACCAATCTTTATTTGTAATTTTTAAAATAAACATTTTACGTTACTATTTAGTAAATATTGTGTAACAACCCATTTTGAGTTGTATTAAAATATACCGTAATTTATGTTCTTCGTTCATTTAGTTGTAAATATAAGAAAAATTTGTTTAAATATTATTGAATTATAATTGTGTGATAGGCAACTTAATTTGCATTTTGGTGTAACTTAAGTGCATATCTTCTTAATGGTTTATACGCCCACTTGTTAAAATTATTCTTTTTCCGCTCATATTTTCGCGCAAATTTTTTCGCGCACCGCTATATCACCAGATATTCTAAGCATCCATTTTTTTCTCATTTCTTGTGATACGCTGTTAGATGCAGAAATCCATTTTTGGGTTTCCACCTAAATTTTGGGAAACGTGCCATTGATTTAATGGTAATATAATTTAACTCGTAATATTAAAATTTAAAACATTTGCTTTTTGCAGGAACTTTATTTTTTTTACTTTTACCACTTTTAATTGCACATTTATTCTACTTTTACGTACGCTTTCATTTTGTGATTGCGTTTTGCTTTTAATGCAGATCTAAATTTTGATTACAATTTTTTATATGAAGTTTCGAGAAAATGCAATATACATTGAAATCCAAATTTCACGAAGAGAAATTTATAAGAAGTAAAATTCCATTTCGGGTGTGATTTACAACGTAAAGCATTGTTATTACGATCTGTTACGCAATATTTGTGCAAACATGACATCACCTTTGGTTTACATTTCCGTAAATCATTTAGATACCAGAGGGTATTAAAAATTTTGTGTACAAAAATTCTTCGAACAGGTATTTATATCCATTATTTAGTAATTTAAGGCTATTACAATTAGTTTTAAGATATATTTTATATAATTCCAAATTTTAACTGTTAATAAACATAGTTTGTATATTTTTTATTTTTACATTTTGATAAATTTTTATTGTAAACCTCGGTTTAGTTATTCCGACCATAATTAAAAAATGACTTGGCGTCCGAGATCATTTTTATCTTTGTTACATTGCAGTTACTATATTTATATTTATAAGTGGAAATAACCAAGCAGGAATTTGTGGTAATTAAGCAAATCTAAAGATTGAATCGGCCTACTTTAATCTTCCGACTCAACCAACGGCATTATTTTTGGTGAATGGTTTGTATCTCCGGTTAGTTTAACGATTTGTTTTGGAGAATTTTTATACCTATTTATTTATTATTAAAACACTTTTTATACCTGGCACCATTACCACATTATTTATAATTGAACCCAGAAAAATTTACATTAAACTTAAATGAATTACCTCGACGATCTTCTATCGGATTAGGTAAAAACATTGCGATATTTTCTTGTGCAACAGTGTCAAGATCCTCAGTCGCAGGCCAAAAGAATATATTGCGTAAGGAATTAAAATGTAAAAATTTGACAACACATTCCGTATAAATTTCTGAGATTTGCCCTACATAATATTTTGTTGTTTTCTTCGTACAATATTTCGCTAACACCCAAGAGTCCAATTTATAATTTGCAAGTTCTTTCGAAATGAGGTGTTCATGATCGTCTTCATTTGAAAAATCTAAATCATTATCTGATTCTTCGTATACTGGTTCGATACTGCTTTCGCTGCTTGTGCTTCCTTGTTTTCTGGTCGTCAGTTTTTTTTATTGTCCCATGTGAAGGTTTCTCATGTTGTGTCAGTTGTAATTCTTTTAGATTTTGACGAGTAATGACTTCAGCGCCCAGCGCAACGCCCTTCTTTTTGTGTTTTTATTATTATTTGTGGTATATTGTCTTACAATTTCCAAAAGATCTTCAAATGACACATTACTCGGTCCCGCTCCTTTGTTTTCTTGGACAACCTGTTCATCAGCTGATACATTATTTACCACAGTTGGTATGTTGTCTTCCTCACTCGGGCGATCTTCAACTGACATACTAGCCCCAGCTACGTTATTAGGGTGATCTTCAGCTGATACATTACTTGGGCCAACTTGTACGTTCTCTTGGGGAACTTGTTCATTCGAGCGATGTTCAACTGACATATTACTAGTTCCAGCCACGTTGTCTTTAGGAACTTGTTGACTATTTGTCTCTTCAACGCCATTTTTTGTGGATTAGTTTTGTGAATGCTTTCAAACCTCTTAAGTGCGTCCGGATAGTATTTTTCATTAGGTATAACTGATGAGTCAAACGGATATATCCCTGCTTTTTTTAAATCCGTTCTGTATTATAGTGATTTTTAGATTATTCCAAAGCTTACGGACTTTTTCGGAAAAAATTTTTTTCGGTAGTTTAATCCATTGATTCTTTCGTTGCCACGTTACTAACTCCTCATCCCAACCCGTTTTAAATGATTTAAATACCGCCAAATCCAATGGCTGCAAGAGATGAGAAGTATGGGGTGAAAGTTTTAGTATCGTCGAATTATTATCTTGGGCAGCTTTTACCACTCTGTGGTCTACATGGGTACTATGTCCATCATAGATCAGCAATACGGGTCTCTCTTCACCCAAAACCAGAAGCAATATTTTCTGCACAAAGTTAAGAAATATGTCTGACTCCATCCAACCGTTTGTACTAGCAGCGTATGCTACATCTATTTCGTTAGTAGGCCCTGTGTTAGCCATCCACTGCTCCCAAACATTTTTACCTTTAAAGACGATAAGAGGAGGTGCTTGATCACCAGCAGCGCTAACAGCAGACAATATGGTGATATTTTCTTTTTCAGGGCCACTAATAGTACGAGAATATGCAACGCCTTTAGCTCCATCTACTTTTGTCTTCGAAGGGTCGATGCATAGACTGGTCTCATCCAAATTCCAGATTTTTTTAGGCAGATCTGTTAATTGTAGATCAGACAAAAGTTTTTTTAACTGTTTAAAATAATCGTTAATAATAAAGGGATCGGTCATTTTTTTCCTTGCATATTCCACTGGCTGAGGTTTCTTTATTGATATTGAAGTCTAGAAACCAGTCAGGTCCAGGAACGTTATCCCTAAAAGGTGTTTTGATATTATTTTTTGTTACGTAATCAGACACAATAAGTAACACTTCCTTGCGGGATAAACCAAATCCCCATGTTTCTACTGTTTTAAACCCATTTGCTAACGTTGCTTCATGCTCAAATGGAATAACCAAAGCCCTGCCGAACGTTTGACTCTTTATCCCATGTCTTCCTTTGTAGTGGTCGTAAAGTGTTGTTTTTGGTATTTTATATTTCTTTGATGCTCCATGAAGAGTAATTAAATGGCTTTGTATCTCATTCACAGCTTGAGCAATATCTTCTTTACTATTGGTTTTGGCCCTATCACTCTTACTTTTATAACTACGAACCATTTTTGAAGGAACTGAAACCAATAAGTCCATATGTGTATCACGCGACTACCATAAAACAGTTGGGGAACGATCCAACAAACTTTGTTTGATTTTGCCCCGTACCAAAATATACGAGGCAAGATCGAACTGATCTAAAAGTTGAGGTAACTAGATATTAATAGACATTAAAAAGGGTTTGTTCAGATCCAATGATTTAAAACAAAATATATAGGCTACTTACCTTTTAGAATAAAATTTGTATACGTGGGGTAAGTCCGAATACAGTCAAAAAGTTGAAAAAACACATAAGAAAAAATTAAAATTAACCTAAACGTTTTACTGACCCGCCTACTAGTTCAACACGTGGTCAAATGATTTCACCGTAAAAATTCCAACGGTGAACAGCAGCGGCGTTCGAATGGAACTACGACAGGTCTCGTTCGGTCTTGCCCCGTGTACGATCTTACCCCAACTTACCTTACACATACAATCTTAAAAATACTTTTAAAATTTTTTTTTTGTTAATAGTGAGGTGCAAATTGATTTTGTTTGGTTAATTGGAAAATACTATAGGTAATTTTGTGACAATAATTCATTTTTTAATATTAGGGTCGTGCGAGATTTCAAGTTTGTGCTTTACTGAGCTAGATCTTTTTGATGTTTATTACAGCACAATAATAACGTTTGCCAGGCAATTAGCACAAAACAGTAAATTTAAATAATTTTTAGTTCAGTATGAAATATATTTATTATACTTGTTATTTCGATGGAGTCCTCGACTTCCAATGATTTTATACCCTAATTTTATAGTACGGTGATAAGCATATTTAATGTAACGGTATTCCCTCTACTTATAACATAAATCGAAATCTCAACATCAATAAATTGGATTTGTCCACTAAAGTCATTCTAATGTACTATTTACATAAGAAGCTATTATATATAAAATAGAGAAAACAAGAAACACATTTGGTAATACAAATAAATAAACATATAAATCGCAGTAAAGATATCTCAAAGGACATTTTATTATGTATTACTATCACTGTCTAGCTTAATTATCGTAAATGATAATAATGAATATTGTTTCAAGATCACATCATTATTTTTTATGAACACTTAATACCAAATAAAAGCTTAATTAATACTAAATATACTAGGTATATACTATTTTTTAGAACTATATCTTAACATAAGAATACAAATCTTGATCTCATTCGACAAGATATTTATGTATTATATAAAATGATAAAAGTAATTGATCTATAATTTCTTTAGGAATACCATTAGTGGTCTACAAGTTGAACTAAAACAAGTTTTTTCTGTTTTGCATTTGTTTTATAAATCGCTTTAACGATTACCTACCTGGGGGTTGGTTGCGAGTTCTATCAAGGCCAACATATTTAATTAGTTTTATCACCATCATTTTATATAACTTTTATTTCATTAAACATTTGCATAATGTACATCTATATTTAATAAATAATTGTAATTATAGATTCTTTTTTACGGATATCTACATTGAAAAGGAATTTGACCTCAACGAAGGGAATACAAAAATAAGAATTGTAACCATTTCCGGTATTAGGTTCTTCTTTTTTGCGGTTTACGAAGGTTAATTTGTGTCTGGATACTTGTAAATAAGTAATGGGCATATTTCGAATGAACCATTAAAGTAACCACTTCATTTTCTTACTATATCTCCATATGGTTCCAGTACAAATGGGAATAGTGCCCTTATTCAGTTCGAACGTATATAAGAGACATTTGTCTGGCTTGTCAATTGGTAGCTGCAAATATTATTTTACTATGTGATAAAGTAAATTCTTCTTACCGTATATTTATAGAAGCGACATGTTTTATTAACTTTATTGCACCTACCAGACGCGTTATGTAGAGGTAATAAGTAATTGATAGGCATTTAGAATAAGGAATAGTGAGCGTGTATTGCTGGAGATCAGGGCACCATTAATATTGTTGATTGTTCCAATAACCCAAATATAAAACAATTTACATGACACATGATTAAACGATAAATGTCTAAAGTTCGCATCTACCTTATTACAGAGCTTATGGGGATATCCGCCATAGCTGCAAATAAGCTTCAGTAATTCATATTAGCACCAAATGTAACAAATTACTTTTTTATCAAAATGCAAACCTTCCCAGTAATTACTCATAAAAAAAATACTTTCCGGTATAAATCCTGTATTTGGTATTATTTTTTTACAAATTTAAACTTTTCCATCACAATTACGGTTATCTTCTTTAGTAAATGATAATAGTTTCAGAAAATTAATAAGGTATGTCAAATAAATATATTTAAATGTATTTTTTTGACATCCTAATAATTTTTAAAAACTATTATCATTTACTGAAGACTTATCGAAACGTTTAAATTTTAAAAAATACACGATTTCATACCTAGAAGATAAGTACCATAATCAAATTACTTTTTCTCCAAATAAGACGCTATATTGTGACAGTACTTTGTACCAAAACTGGATAATTTATGAATTCTTGGGTGTCTACATGCCAAGTAATTTAGTTTTTATCTTAGTACCGAAGGTAATTTGACCTTGACTTAACATTTAAATAATATTGTGGACCAAGTAGATATAATAGACATAGACAATGAAAATAATATGCTTTTGCCGCGTCATGTATACATTAGGGCGAATTATATTGAAAATTACTCCGAAGAGGAATTTTTTTTCGAAAGTTCAGATTGCTCAAAAGAACGACTTTACAATTTCTTGAACAAATTGAAGGCTGATTAAAACATTTGCATGACAGGTATGTAGAAAACAAATTTTTTAAAAATAGTGTATGCAAATACACAGGGTGTTTCTAAATTCAGGAGATGATTGCCCGTATGAAATTATGATGGGCCTTCCCTATAACAAAATTTCCTCAGCCCATCCGCTTCCGAGATATCACTCCTAAAAGGTGGTGTGTAAAACTGAGTTTTTATTTTTTTTTCTCAAATTTAAGTAAAGATGGAAACTTGAAATTTTGTAATTTCCGTGCACTCGCAAAGGACTAACCGCCAGTAGTTTTTCAACATTCCTTCTGCATTTTTTTTCCGAATCTATTGGTTCTAGGAAAAAACTTTAATGTTAAGGAATGTTTGAATAAACAGGCATTTTAAGTAACATTTTTATTTCACAAAACTCAATCTCGAAAAAAAAATTGATATTAAATAACGTAAGAGTTGCTAATTTCATCCCCTTAGAATGTAACAGGAATGCTGAAAAAATACCGGTCGTTACGAGGAAAAAAAAACACAATCTCAATTTCACTCACCACCTTTTAGAAAAAACTGAAATTTCAAATTTTCGTTTTTACTTTTGAATCAGTTTATTTAAGTAGATTAAAAATCTGAAAGAACTTTCTGATGGTAACTTTTTCTGCTCTATAAAATGGCGGTTACAGATTTTAAAACCGACGTTACTTTTGTTAACCATCATCAACATTGTTTTTTCTTATGGCGGCTATTTTGAATTTTAACAACCAATAACCAGTAACCAGTAACGCTACTCTTCAAGTTAATAATAAATAATTCCATTCTTTCTTATAATAAATAAAATCTAATAAATGCAGATCATTGGTTTGTAGCTCGTTGCTACAACAATATCGCGCAACTGGTCTACATTTTCATATCGCCGCTTGTGGATGATATTTTAATTGTACCCCATAGAAAACAGTACAATGGACGTAATTCCGGAAACCGTACGGGCCACTCGATGTCCTATTCATTTATTTGTATAATTTTCGTCCAAATAATTCCAAACCAAAATACCATTGTGGGGTCCCGTAATTGGATTAGTGGGATATCGTCCAAATATTCACTTATTGGTCCTCTCAAAAGTTGATGGGATCGCTACGAATTTAACTTCCCTTCACAAATAAGAGGGCGTAGTAATTTATCATTAAGCAAACCAATCCAGACATTAAAACCAAAACGATTTTTATTCCTAACTTGAATGTTGGCGCTTGGATTTTCTATCGACCATACATGCTCATTATTGCGCTTAAAGAATCCTACGTTAGAAAAATTACATGCATAAGTCCAAATTATTTTTCTCGCAAAGTTTACGTCACCATTAATTTGATCAGGGCGTAAAGGTTGGCTGAATTTAATGTTCTCCAAACAGTTGTTTGATGAATAATTAAATTACGAGATACCTCTCTGGTGGATATTTATGGATTGTCATTTACCCAAAAAACTTTAAAAAATGAAAATAAAGTACAAATTAACATACTTGTCTTACTGATTGAGTAATAGCTTCTCGATTTTCTAGAGATACTCTACTACCATATTTTACTCGTTTTACATTAAATTGTCCGAATTCCCCCAAATGTCTGTGTAATTTTAGAAAATAACTTTCATTCGGCTGATTTCGTTCTGGACACTCTTCAAAATAGGCGTTAGCAGCGTTTCTTGAAATTCGGTTTTTGGCATAATAAATTTGTAGCATATCGCGGTGTTCTGCAGACCCAAAAAAGATCATTTTTAATTAATTTTTTAAACCAATTTAACTGTTTTCCACAACCACAGCGCAATAATTTCAATTATGACAGATACGACCATACTAAACAAATGGCAAACACAACGTCATGATTTCTTGATTATTTGTTTGACCTTGCCAATGCAATGGCATCTTGATATTTTGTTTCTATTTTAATTTATACATTTTTACAGTTATTAGCGTTATTTTTTATTAAAAGATAGTTATGAAATCAGGAAAAAATTCTCTGTCGAATGAGGTAAAAATTCAAAATGGCCCCCTTAAGAAAAAACACAGTTGATGATGGTTAACAAAGGAAGAAACGTCGGTTTTAAAATCTGCAACCGCCATTTTATAGAGCAGAAAAGGTTGCTATGAGAAAGTTCTTTCAGATTTTTAATATCTGCTTAAAAAATCAAAACGAAAATTTTAAATTTCAGTTTTTTCTAAAAATTTCAAAATCGAAACAGAAATTTGAAGGTCTCTCAGCGCCAAGTTGTTAGGCACATAAATACGCAACTTTGCCAAATGTGAGTGTGTGTGTGTGTGCGTCTGCGTGCATGTGTGCGTGTGTGCGTGTGTGCGTGTGTGCGTGTGTGCGTGTGTGCGTGTATGCATGTGTGCGTGTGTGCGTATGTGCGCGTGTGCGTGTGTGCGTGTGTGCGTATGTGCGTGTGTGCGTGTGTGCGTGTATGCGTGTGTGCGTGTGTGCGTGTTTGCATGTGTGCGTGTGTGCGTGTTTGCGTGTGTGCGTATGTGCGCATGTGCGCGTGTGCGTGTGTGCGCTTATGCGTGTGTGCCTGTGTGCGTGTGTGCGTGTGTGCGTGTGTGCGTGTGTGCGTGTGTGCGTGTGTGCGTGTGTGCGTGTGTGCTGTGGTGTGCGTGTGTGCGTGTGCTGTGCGTGTGTGCTGTGTGCGTGTGTGGTGTGTGCGTGTGTGCGTGTGCGTCTGTGCGTCTGTGCGTGTGTGCGTGTGGTGCGTGTGTGTGCGTGTGTGATGTGTGTGTCGTGGGTGCGTGGGTGCGTGGTAGCATGGTTGCGTGGTTGCGTGGTTGTGTGGTTGCGTGGTTGTGTGGTTGCGTGGTTGCGTGCATGTGTGCGTGCGTGCGTTCGTGCGTGCGTGCGTTCGTGCGTGCGTTCGTGCGTGCGTGCGTGTGTTATATATATATATATATATATATATATATATATATATATATATATATATACACTGTGTCCGAGATAAGGATTCTCACTACGGGGATCTCGGAAATGATAATAGATACAACTCCGGTTAAATAGGAAAAAGGTTGTGTAATAAGGGGGCCAATAAAATGACCCATAAAAATCGATGGTGTGATGTTTCGTTTTTGAGATATTTGAAAAAATTTGAATTTTTGAAAGGACCACGCCATTTTCTTATGGAAAGTGGCCTTCGGTTAGTATGTCAAATTTTTTTATATGTATTAGTTCTTGTCATATTCAGCAATATTGCTCACAGGCACAAAGTCATTCTATGGCTAGTTTTAGAAATACAGGGTGTCAAACTTTCAAAATACCTACCTTGCCATGTTCATTATTTTTGGTTTGAAAGTGCTGATGTTCATTTTATCTTCCAAATGCGATTTTTACATCTCTATAGGATATGTACTTGTGCACACAGGGTACCATTCAATCTTATTTACAGGGTGATACATACTTTAACATTAAAGTTTTAAAAAAAAAATATTTTGTTTTATTACAGCCACATAATTGCTACTGTGAAAGACTCTTCATTAGATATGATATTGTGTTAATTAAGTAAATAGTTATAATATATATATATATATATATATATATATATATATATATATATATATTATACAAGGTGATTCATAAGTTTTGCCCCAATCATCAATTCTTTTTAAAATCAAATAACGGAACCCTCTGTATGTGGGAATTGATTTTGACTTCATGTTATCATTTAGTTAGCCAGATTAAGTACTACTTAAGATTATACATGGCGATTCAATAATTTTGCAAAATATTAAATATAACAATAGGTAGAAAAAACCTTTATTTTTCTTCATCACCCTGTATCTAAAAACTAACTCGGCCAAGGTATATTGATTTTAAAATCTTCGAATACATCATATAATGATTTCGTTCCTAAAATTTCGTTTCAATCCTGAGTAGATTAGTAGATAGAGTCTGGCAAGTTTCACCAAGACATGAAATTGTCAATGTTTTTAAATCCTTATGGAAAGTGGCTTTTGGTAGAAATATATAATCTTCTGATATGTATTAGTTCTCCACGTACTCATCAATATTGTTCATGAGCACAAAATAATCCTCTGAAGAGTTAAAGTCTTAACGTTTCAAAATACCACGATTCGCATGCTCATTGATCTTTATTTGAAATTACTACGTTAATTCTTTCTTCAAAATGCGATTTTTGCATCTTTATGGGATATGTAGATATACACAAAGGGTTTAATTGATTCTTAGTTACAGGGTGATACACAGTTCAACGGTATACTTTTTTAAAAAATATATTTTGTTCTATAACAGCCACATAATTGCTACTGTGGAAGGCTTTGCATTGGGTGTCGTATTGTATTAGTTAAGTTAATAGTTAAAAATATATACTATATAGGGTAAAGTATGTATTATATAGGACGATACAAAGGTTTATCCCAATCATCAAATCTTTTTAAAATCAAATAACGGAACCCTCTGTATACGGGAATTGGTCTTGACCACATTTTATCTTTTAGTTAGAGATATTATGTACTACTTAAGAATATACAAGGCGATTCAATTTTACATTTTACATAATACTAAATATGACAATAAGTCGAAAAACCTTTCTTGTTTTCATTGCCCTGTATCTTAAAATTGGTTCTTTCAAATTATGTATATATACTTTAAAATCTTCGAATACAGCTTATTATACTGATTTTGTTCCGAAAGTCTCGTTTCAATCCTGAGATAGAGCCTGGCAAGTTTCACCAACACATATCAAATGAAACTGTTAGCGGTTTTAAAGGAACCAATATGTTATCTTCTATGGTTTATTGTTTAAGCTGGATTGAACTTGTAACGTCCAGATAGTAGTTTTAAATTATGATACACAAGTCAGCATGTGCACATGCTGTGCAAAGTGAAAACCAGAAATATATACCAGACACATTTTTTAACTCACGTATAATGTACCAAAAGTCAGTAAAACTGTTATTAGCAGGGAAAAGGAATACGTCCAGTATTTGTATTGTACCTATTATATTGATCATGTCTATTACAAAAAATAACGGAAATACATACTACACTGCTACCTTTACAGATTTTTATCATTGATTTTAAATTCATTCCTGTTTTCTTTTGCGTTTCTTTTCAGATGATTGTTGTGTCTTTTTCTTGTTTATAGTAGCAGCAGAAGGTGAATTTATTTTGTATCCTAAAGATTGGTAAAAATCATGATATTTCAAAATTATATGATTTTTATTGCACATAAAACTCAAGGCATCTAATTTATTTTGGGCAAGACTCCATGGGGCGTCATGCAGCTGTTTAATACAATATCCTCTTCAAAAGAAGTGGAATTTCTGTTGGTTGTTTGTCGAATTAGATTTTTTTTATGGTGGTTTCACTGTAAGACGTCTTATAATAAACAGTAAAAAGTTTATCTTTAAATAATTTTAACATTACAATGTCGGACCACAAAACTATTTCTCCTTCAGTATTTACAGAAAAATTCTGTTCTATGTTCTCTTGTAAATGTTTTAGGTCAAAAAAGTCTGTGAGATTCATTTCTTTAATATTGTAGGGAGTGGCAGTCTTTTTTCCGTCAGAAATTATCTACAGGAGTCCACTGTGCAGGAACATAAATGGAACCAGATCTTAACATACGTTTATTCTGTTTTTCGATCCTGGAATACTGCTTCATTTTGTGCATAGCCAAAATTTAAAGCAACAAATGGTATATTTAGTGTGTTTACTATATAAAGAAGTAAAAAGGTTATATATTTAATTAAAAATTATTATTATTATTCATTAAATTTAGTTGGTTAGCGCGGTACTCTAACAAAGTACAGGTCGTAGGTTCAAATCCTACTCGAGGTATACTTTTCATTTACGTATTTAATAAAATTAATAATAATTTTTAATTACATATTTACTTTTGAGCTTATTTGTTCATAACGGAAACTTATAATAATTTAATATTAGTCAAGTTGATTTGGTATGTGTGAATCCTTGCGATATTGCAGGCTCACATTCCATTAATATAAGTAATTTGTTTATACCTCGTTAAATTTAGAATTTACGTCAGTTCTCCATACATAAAAACAAAATTTACATCGATTGGGGCTTGTACTTCGATAGCGCAGTTGGTTAGTGCGGTACTCTAGCAAATTACAGGTCGTAGGTTCAAATCCTACTCGAAGTAAACTTTTTAGTTATGTAATTAATAAAATAAATAATTAATAAAAATAAAGGCAAAATTTACATCGATTGGGGCTTGAACCTTGATGGCGCAGTTGGTTCGTGCGGTACTCTAGCAAAGTACAGGTCGTAGGTTCAAATCCTACTCGAGGTGAACTTTTTATTTATGTATTTAATAAAATTAATAATAATTTTTAATTACATATTTGCCTTTGAACTTATTCGTTCATAACAAAAACTTATAATAATTTAATATTAGTCAAGTTGCTTTGGTATGTGCGAATCTTTGCGATATTGCAGGCTCACATTCCATTAATATAAGTAATTTGATTGTAATTCTCATTATATTTAGAATTTACATCAGTTCTACATACATAAAGGCAAAATTTACATCAATTGGGGCTTGAACCTTGATGGCGCAGTTGGTTAGTACGGTACTCTAGCAAAGTACAGGTCGTAGGTTCAAATCCTACTCGAGGTGAACTTTTTATTTATGTATTTAATAAAATTAATAATAATTTTTAATTACATATTTACCTTTGAACTTATTCGTTCATAACAAAAACTTATAATAATTTTTAGTTATGTATTTAATAAAATTAATAATAATTTTTAATTACATATTTACTTTTGAACTTATTCGTTCATAACAGAAACTTATAATAACTGAAGGTTATATATTTGTTTTTATGTTGGCCGTAGCAATTGTCACAGTGTAATACCACAGGAATACCCCTAGAGCATTCATTTTATAAAAATAAAAATAATCATGAACCAGTTTCATTAGACTCTCAATTACCCTCACCTTCGTGCCAAATACGAGTATAGCAGAAACCATTCAGTAATCCTAAGTCGAATATGGTAAGTTGTAAGTACTTAGCCTCGATTTGTAGTAAAGGCTATTAATGTCACCGCAAGGAGTTTGGAGAACTTCCTGTAAATCGAAACAAAAAGCAATATACACATCTTCTTTGCTTGCCTGCTTGTCTTTATCTTTTTCGGCACGAGATAGATCTTTTTCCATTAGATGACAGTCATACTACTCTTGTAAATATAGCTTATCATTTACATTTTTATACTCTTCACATGTACCACATCGATCTTTCTTGGGATGGAAAAATGAAACATTGTATTCGTTCCTAAAAAGCCGTGCAAACAACGGGTAATTCCGGTAGCTTTTGTTTTCCCCCATACAAATTGTCTTATAATCTCTATAAATGTCGGCCAATATCTCTCCTCCGTCTATAAATTGCCTATTTGTTTGTGCAAGAACGTAATGGTAGTCAATGCTAGAGTATAGAACTAATGTGCTGTCTCATTCTTTCCTTGATTTGATCTGAGACTTTCACTTGATGCCCATGCTTTCCTTGCTTATGATTTTCTAAAATTCCCTCTTTTGTTTTTTCTATAACTGTACGTATTATACGATCCAACACTCCTAACGTTCGTACAAAAAAATTCTTGCAAATTCTCATTCTCTGGGCATCAACTTCAAAATAGAATGCGTGATTATTTTCTCTTAGCAGATGATTTTCTAATATTCGAGTGTGTGATATGGTAGTTAATTGTTTTAAAATGTAACTTCACTGCTTCTGTGTAATATCATTTAAAAATACTTTTTTTTTATTTTTCTCGCTAATCTTACTTCCACATTGGAATTTACAGCTTTCTTTGCAAGATCCTAATATTTTTCGCTCTTCCACTTTTTTATTTCTGGAATTTATGTATGCCATGCCACTATTCATCTTTTTCTTCCTTTCATTTCTCACCCATTTTGCAGGATTACATTGTCTCTTTCTTTTGTTTTCTTTAAATTCTTCAGACATCTCTGGCTGGTCGTCATTGTTATTTAATAATTGATTCGCTTCATTATTTTCTGATTCTATATTAATGTATATTTCACTTATCAAATCATACACTGCATTACTTTCTGTATCACGTTCTGAATTATTGTCTCAAGTATTTTCACTTTCAAAGTTGTAGGTGGGATCATCTATTTCCTCCTTAGTGTTATCAGTTTCAGTACGTTTTTGCGGTTTCGTCAATACATTGTAAATTGTAATCAGGTCTTAACATCTTTAACAAAATTGTAAGAAATAACATTTAAATTTTATTAAAATGGCAATCTTCAAGATGTTCACATTTCGCTCAGATGTGTTCAAACAGGGTGTGCAAGATAGGATCACAGTCTAAGTGATTCTTTTTTAAACAATAATAATTACTTACAATATTCTCAGCTAGCAAGTCATCTGCGAACAAGCAATCCTGCATCAGAGCCGTCGCAATCAAACTCTCACCACTGACTTTGTCCCTACCTGACAATCTGGCCTAAAATAGGAAACAATAAATTATATAACTTCTAGTTAGGTGAGACTCTTTACGTGTTGAAACGGTTGCTCAATTATGCATATGTCGCCAGTTTTAAAACAAATAGTTTCTGCTGCTGCAAGATCAAGTATGCATTTGAACAGTTACTCATTTTTAAATACAAACTGCTATTATTTTAAAACTCACAAAAAACAAGTTTTTAATCGACAGAATGCTAGTACCCAACTGTCAATTACAACAACGCCACATTGTAGTAAATACGACAATATTGCACAGCACACTTAATTAAAAATAGTATCTAATTATTCTACTGCAACACCGTCACAAATTAGTTATGACACTGTTGTTGAATGGCAATGTGTATTACGAAATGAGTCCCCATCTAGTGCCTACGTGACAAACTATCTTTAAAACAGTTTTGCTGAACAAAGTTTGATAGAATGCCCATTTAATACGCGATAAACCCAAAAAATCAATTTTTTAGACTTATGACAGTGTTGCTTCCGATGTGCGATGTGTGTGTATGTATATGTTAGTATCCGCGGTAACTCCAAAACGTTAAAACATACGCATCTGAAATTTCCTAAATAAACTTATTTTTATTTCTCCTCGAGCTGATTAGATTCTGGGAAAGAAAATTTCTGAAACAACTGCATTTTGCAAAAAATATATATAAGTACGTATAGAAGTTTAAATGTAAAACTCTTAAACTGAAGTGAAAACTAATTTATTTAAATAGTTTTGCCCTTAAAAAATTACACAGTTTTGTAGCTTTCAAAGTACCCTATAAGATGGCTTAGACCCTTAAAGCTGCACAAACATGTAAATAAGGCCTTAAGTAATTAAAATACAAGGAAGTTGCATCTTCATCTTACGGTATGCTGTTGATTAACTAATTAAGGAGAGAAAACATAAACTACTATCGATTTAATATAATTGTCACGAAAATGAAGAAAGGGAAACATAAAAGTTAGATTCGTTGTGATAGAATGGACGTAAAATATATAAATGTTTAAGGCACTAATGCTTAAAGTAGTCACTTTTAACACCCGTTAATAGTTATTTAGGCAATAAGCGGGATACATATAGTACTGTCGCACGCATGTAAGCGAGGCTGAAAGGTCAAGTTGTGTAACTTCATAGTGCGATTATAATGTAATTTGACAATGATTGCTTGTATTAATGACCATATGATCAGTATAAATTCTAAATAGCAGAAGAATCTTATTGTTGAAAACGATAGAAACCTGTTTAATATTTTCGTAAACAGTAATAAACCTGACGTTTTCTTGAAAAGTTATTAAGAAAAATACTTCCTGGCTTTGAATTTCCTTCATAGGTACATCAAAGCATCCGAATTCACTGGATGCGGCATTATTTTTCATGAGTGTAGAATTGGACGGATTGTTGACATTTATAATTATGATATACTTGGGTAATATATCGGTATTAACGTTGTATGTGCGAGTTAAAATAGTATCATACACGCGTGCTTGTTTTTAATATTACCGCAGGCGTGCGAAAGTTTAAAACGTTAAGTTACTATATATCACATGTTTGTAAGTTTTTTAAATATAGAAATCGTAACACTACCTTAAAGCTAATAAGCACAGCATCAATTCTGTATGAAATCATGACGAATCATAGATGTAATTTTCTGAACATTATGCTCACGAAAAGTTATCGTGTCACATCAACTGTCACACGCCAAGTAACATTTTCATGTGTAAAATCTAATAATCACCAAGGAACACTAATGAAGGAACTAACTAAGAGCTTAACTTAAGTTGTGAACCTTTTTGATAGCGTACGATTGATTGTCGTTATGGGTGAAATTATTTAGAGAATTTTTGTAGTAGAGAAGGGCACTAACGCAGCACTAATTAAGGATGTAATATTGTGTTTCATCGTTAAAAACTATTTTGCTAACGCAAACTTAGTTGAACCATTCCATGTAGTATCTTAGTTCGGTATTAATTCAGAAAACTTATCCCTTATTAGTAAAGTTGTTATAGAAAAAGTTTCAAGCCTTAATAGACGCTAATAAAGTATTAACCATAAAATTTGACTTGTGGTAACGCAATTTACTTAGCATTCGGGAGAAAATGCGTTCGATCCCTGTTACCGTCTACCTTGAATGAGATTTTTTCAGATTTTCCTCATATACATATAACGGCATGATCACTGCATATACGCACATCACGTACTTTATCCGTACACCTTCTTGACATTTCGCTAACTTGCTTCAGTGTGCCATTTCGGCTTACGGCTCTTATTTACGTATGCTTTGGCTTTTGGCATCACACATACATCGGTTTTTTGGAACCCCACCAACTTGTTTTCCTGCGCCCTTTTCGCACTCTACCGCGTTGTTTACATGTGCCTCTTTGGCCTTTCAAGATCTTGTTTACGCGTGCATTTTTGGTTTAGGGCCCTTTTAGCTCATTTCATCGCTGTAGTCCTCCAATATCTAAGTTGTTTTGAGGATCCCTCTTCGCCCTCACTCTCCCTCCCAGCCCTGTTCCCTTCCTTCCCCCCCTTTCCCACAGACTCTCGCTCTCTCTTAATGGGTTAATTTGCTATTTCTCTCTTTTCAATGTATTTGCAACGCCATCATTTAGTATATTTAACAGGAATTATCAGCATCATGTGGTATAATTAGGAGTCGGCACACAGTTTTCAACGCTATTTTACGGTGAAATTTAAAACTAATTAAAATTAGAATCAGTGCATATGTTGCAATGCTATCTTGTGATGTAGTTTTATAGGCTACCTGGATTAACACAAACATTAATGATGCATTCTTATAACATGGCGAAATTGATTAAAATCAGTGAAGAACGATTTTGCAGTATACCAACCCTTATAACCTAAAAAAAATCGATATTAAGATCTAGTTAAAAATTATTGGTCATTAAATGCCTATATACCCATGTTTTTACTAATACTTTCAGTTTAAAATGAGATCTGCAATTGCGGTTTTCGCCAGTTCTTTAGGTTCGTTCTGCTCTATTTAACCATGTAAAAACGTATTTAAGTTTTTTTTAAATGTCGCAAAATATGTCAGCTTTGGGATAGCGTCCTCTAGCAGCGTTAAAAAGCTGTACAGTCATAACTTAATGTAAAAGATGAGGCATGGAAAGATCTTCTAGACGATAAAGTTCACTCAATTCTATTAATCCAAACCAAAATTACGAGCATTTCCCAAAATAGAGACGTAACCCCGCCCCCCACCATTTCATTTGACAAATGTCAAAGATGACACTTAAACCTTTTTGTTGAGAAGGCAATGTTGTAGTAATACTCTTTTGAACGTATCTTTCCCCGTAATTTTTTTGAGAAAATAATGTTCTTATGTTCTGATGCCACTATGATGCCCGCTATCGGGGGCATATTTTTGTATAAAGTTATGAGATGAATTGTTTTTGAGACACACACAGCTATCTCTCTTAATGGAACACCCAGTACATCCATACAAAAATGAAATTGTAACCCCATATCAACGAGTAAACTAACCAAAAAGTGTGGACCATAAATTTAACATTAAGGATGAGTCCTATATTTGCGTACTCCACTAGGGTGATTTCTTAAGACTAAAAACTTAGCCTCCTAGCTACCTATACTAAACCATGTACATAAATAAATATGTAAAATATATATTATATAGCTGCATAGTCACATCAAAACATGGGTTTTTATATTCAACTACTGGAAGTAAAAGTAGTTCCTAGAGGTTAAATGCACCACTTATTCTACTACAAAAAAATCTATGTATCTGAAACTAGCTGACAGTCACTCAGTACGCGCGTAAACGGTTAGCGGTAGCTCCGTTAACCGAGTATCGTCCACAATACTTATACTCACGAGTGGATACTATATTTGAGCATTTCCAGAGTCTTTCACTCAAAATATTTTTTATCAGGACTTGCTTTACACAATTAATTCCACATATGTAGTCCTTACCATTACGGCAAATTTAATTTCTCCTTTATCTTTTATTTTGGAAATTAGGACCCTTGGAGCACGTAAAAAAATGTTGTATTACACTTTAGTTAGTTTACAGTGACGGTAGACAACACTTTTATAACTTTGGATGCTTTAATTACATTTTTTTGCCAATTAATCTTCAAGAAACACTGCACATAATGTTTTTTCATGTATCTCATACAGGAATACGTAGCTTTAAAAACATGTTACAGCACGATGTTATTATGGCAGTTCGACAGGCCAAAGCAGCACTTATGCTCAACCGCACTAAAATTCGCAGATGGGTTTAAGTTTGTTTAAGGAATGTCTGTAGACTGAATAATTCCACGTTCCACCAAATTTAAATTCGGACAATATTGTAATGTACAAGACATGTCGTCAGATGAACCAAGTGATGTCACGCACCTCTAACAAGTATATATTGTAATAATTTGATACTATGGACTAAGTGCTTTACCCTTCCGGTACTAACGTGGGTTTATGTGACATAAATACTAACATCCGAGTCACAGTCCGCATTTTTTTTTCGTTGAAAACATAACATACAAATGAATCAGTCCTGGTGAAAATATACACAAACATCTAATCTAAGTATATTAGACATTTTTGAGTTAAATTAATCAAATCCATAAATTCAGAAAATTTATCAAAAACAAAGCGCAAAATCCAATTTACAATTTTTAAATTGTAAAAAACACGTAAATCTTAAACGTATAAAATAAATAAAACATAATATTTTGAAAAACAAAAACAGAACTTCTAACCTAAATTAAAAAAAAATGGTTAACTAAAATTATAACGTCAATCTTTGTCCAGAAAATTTATCAAAAACAAAGCGCAACATCCAGTTTACAATTTTTAAATTGTAGAAAACACGTAAATTGCAAACGTATAAAACAAATAAAACATAACACTTTAAAAAACAAAAACAGAACTTCTAACCTAATATTTAAAAAAACGGTTAACTAAAATTATTACGTCAATCTTCTTCACTTTCACCAGCCAAACAGTCATTACACATGTGGTTGGTATGTTTCAAACAAATAGGTATTGTACAGTATACACAGCTAAACCTTGAAGGTCTGTTTTTTTTTCTATCACAATAACAGCAGCGTCGTTTATTGTTTTCGGTTAGTGGTTTGGGTGTTTCTTTTTGCAGTGGTAAACGTAACATTTCTCTAAGGCGAAGTCTGATAGTACGTGGTATTCGATTATTAACAGCTCATCGTCGTAAGTGTTCGTCTAGTAATTGCATGCCAAGATTCTCTAGAAACATTCTGCGAGGTGTATTATCCATATATTTTGTATTGCTCTTGGAAATAACGAATGAGTTTATCCCAGCTATATTTAATTGCATATAAAATACAGCCATTGGCCAGCGACGAGTACCTCTGGCACAATCATAAGCCGCACACATCTTGTCCACTGTATCAACCCCTCCTTTTGTTTGATTGTAATCGATCATTATTTGTGGTTTTCCAGTTGCTTGGTCTATCTTATATTCATTATGGTACATGGTTGACAACATGAGAACATTTTTATTTTTTCTGGGTATATACGATGTTATGGTTGTTTTGTCTTGGAATCCAAATATGCTAGTCTTTTCGGGTCGTTTAGCAGGTTGAACAAATTCAAGTGGAAGTTCCTTTCTGTTTTTTCTAATGGTACCAAGAATAGTGAGTTTATGATTTGTTAAAAGTGTATTAGCAACAGCCCTGCTGGTAAAGAAGTTGTGCAATGTAATGTTTCTACTGCGTCCTGAGATGGGGCGACAAAGTCGGGAAAGTAGAGACACATTATCAGTTTGAACTTTATAAGTTCCAATCGGCTGTCGTCCTACATATATCTCCATGTTCGCAGTATAAAATAATTTTGCGTCTACTAGAGAATATACTTTGATTCCATATCGGTTAGGTTTATTAGGCATATATACTCGAAAGTTACATCTCCCTCGGAATGCCACCAACATTTCGTCCACCGTTGTGTGTTCGGAAATACAAAAATATTTAGACAAATTCGAATTAAATGAATCAAAGATCTCTCGGATCGGTGCTAATTTATCTAATTTTTGTCATTTTATTCTAGTATTTTTGTTGTCAAAACGAATATATTGCAACAAAAATCTAAACCTTTCCAGAGACATTGTCAAACGAGATATTTCCTTGCATCTTCCATTTGTTCTGAATAAATCAGAGGCATTTACCCGATTATTTTTTGACATCGAGCATATATAAAGTAACCCTATAAGCGCTTTCAACTCAATAATGTCTGTGGGCCTTGCTGATCGGTTGTTTGGATTAACATTGCACATTCCAATATAGATATTTGTATTATCAACAATGACTTGCAACATTTCATTTGTAAAAAAAAGACTCCAGATCTCTGCGGCACACGTTAACCCTTTCGCATTCCCCTTTACCCCAGGGAGAAATTTGATAATATTTAGGGCACTTGCTCGTACCTGAGAATTTCCTGGATGCTTTTTCCACTTTGTTTGGCCATCTTTTCCAATATAATACGAAACTATCTCGTGTGCCAATATCTCATCTCATCAATATCTTGTTCATCATCCGTGTTGTGATCTTGAATCTTTTCATTATCATCCTGCAAACTCGAGTCATCGTCACATGTCTCAACTTCAGGCGAAACTTCGTCGTAGAGTTGGCGAAGGTATTCTTGTTCCCTTTCGTAATTCATTTTAAATACTGTAATCAAATAATATTAAAGTTTATTAATCTGCAAAAAGCAGAAATTAATTAAAAATGTTTACCTTAAAAAAATTGACATTAACACTAACGTGCGGAGTGACAGTCCGCATAAGAGCCTAACTCGAAAGCGCAACACCCTGCTCTGTTCACCTCTTAACCCTAACTTCGGACACCCAACGGCAACAGGTACTCAGCGGTACACCCGCTTACTCGGAATAGTTCGGTAAATACCGGTCAATTTTCTGCGGTGCGGACTGACAGTCCGCACGTTAGTACCGGAAGGTTAAAAACATGAAAGTGTACGTTGTAAAACGCTGTAGTCATTATATTGTTTACTAAAGGAGTTATAACTCGAACTTCAGGCATTCGTATTCATACAACGTTATGTTGAAACTGTAACTAAACATTTATGTTAACCCCGCAAATGAGCTTTATGTTTTTCCACAAATTCTGCAATTTAAGTGGAAATTTGACCTCGAATTATGTGTAAACGTTTCCATTATACTAATGACTGTTATGAAAGAAATTTCATTTAACCACTTACCTGATTGAATTTAGCATGCTAGGGTTTGACTACTTGATCTACAAGGAGGGCAGCACGCAATAGCGGTACTATAATTTTAAGCCTTTAAAATATTATATTTAAAAAAAATTTTTAAATAATTAAATTTTTTTTTCTAAGTTTACATACCATTGTTTGCATAACACCAGTTACGTTTCACCAGCTACACCTTACAGAATCTTCAAGTGCGCAAATACGTGATTCGAATTCTTCGTTACAGATATGATATTCTTCCTTAATGACACATAAATAAAAATATCTTAATAAGTTTCTTGCGATCTTTCAGATTTTTCAATTAAATTCATTCTTTAGGCATGTTGTTTTATATGAAAAATATTTATAAAAATAAGTTGTTTAAAATTGTATTATTTTCAAAAAGTTGTGTATGGTTTTTGCCGTAAAGCTAACGGTTATTGAAATATTGAGAAGTACTTTAGGTATTCTTTTGATTTTTGACCGGTTATGTTTCATCCCATAGAAAATTTTCATTAAGAAAATCTATTTAACGTATAATAAAGGTTTCTACGATTTTTTCAATAACTGTGAAATATTCACAAAACTAATTTTACCCACGCACCCACACACCGACCCATACACACACACGCGCACACGCAAACGCAACTCAAACGCAAACGCAAACGCAAACGCAAACGCAAACGCAAACGCAAACGCAAACGCAAACGCAAACGCAAACGAAACGCAAACGCATATGCAGACGAAAACGGAACGCAAACGCAAAGGCAAACGCAAACGCAAACGCAAACGCAAACGCAAACGCAAACGCAAACGAAAACGCAACGCAAGGCAACGCAAACGGACCCGCAAACGCAACCACAAACACAAACACAAACACAAACACAAACACAAACAGAAACACAAACAAAACATAAACAAAACAAACAAAACACAAACACAAACAAAACAAAACACAAACACAAACAACAAACACAAACAAAACAAAAATAACATAAACACATAAATATAAATAAACATAAACAAAAACAAAAAATAAACAAACACAAACACAAACATCATAACAAAACAAAACACATAAACAAACACAAAAAAAACAAACACTAAACACAACACAAACACAAAACAAACACAAACACAAACACATAAAAAACATAAACAAACACATAACACAACACTAAACATAAACAAAATACACAACACAACACAAACACAAAACAAAAACACAAACACAAACACATAACACAAACTAAACACAACACAAACAAAAACAACACTAAATAAAATACAAACATCAAACACAAACAAAAAAAACATCAAACACAAAACAATACAAAACAAAACACATAACACACTCACACAACACACACAACACAACTACACAACACACAAACACAAACACACAACACACACACGCACACGCACGCACGCACGCACCACACCCACCACACACACACACACACAACACACAACACACACACACACACACACACAACGCATGCACGACCATAACAGACACCACGCAACAGACACCACACACACACACACACACACACACACACACACACACACACACACACACACCACATACACACACACACACACATACACACACACAACACACACACACCACAACACAACACACACACACACAAACCACACACACCACACATCACACACACACACACACACACACACACACACACACACACTACACCCAAACGCGCGTATAGACGCACACGCACGCGCACTCCTCCACGCGGACACGCATACGCACACGCTCACGCACACCCACTCGCACACGCACACTCACACGCACACGCACACGCACACCCTCACGCACACGGACACGCACACGCACACGGACTCGCAGTTTTCAAAAATTCTTGCAAAAAGCATTTATTGAATTAAAATAAAAACTATTATGTTTTGTTATGAACGAATTAATTTAAAAGTAAATATGGAATTAAAAATTATTATATATTTTATTTAATACATAAATAGAAAGTTTACCTCGAGTAGGATTTGAAGCAACGGAATGTAGTTTGCTAGAGTACCGCTCTAATCAACTGAGCTGTGTAAATTTTGTCCATATGTATGCAGAACTGATATAAATTCTAAACATAATGAGATTACAGTCAAATTACTTATATTAATGGAAGGTGCTCCTGCAATATCGCAAGGATTCACGCATACCAAAACAGCTTGAATAATATTAAATTATTATAAGTTTTGTTATGAACGAATAAGTTCAAAGTAAATATTTAACCAAAAATTACTATTAATTTTATTAAATACATAATATATAGTTTACCTCGAGTAGGATTTGAACCTACGACCTGTACTTTGCTAGAGTACCGCGCTAATCAACTGCGCCATCAAGGTTCAAGCCCCAATCGATGTAAATTTTGTTTTTATGTATGTAGAACTGATGTAATTTCTAAATATAATGAGATTACTGTTAAATTACTTTTATAAGTTTTATTATCAATCAATAACTTCAAAAGTAAATATGTAATAAAAAATAAAAGCTATTTCTGACCGTAGTATTATAAAATAATTTCCATATAATCTTGAAATGGACTTGATACATTATGTAGTTTTCGAGAAACTTGGGTAGTTTTTCAAAATTTATTGATCGTTAATAAATGCTAAATAACTTTTTTTTTGTAATTTTTTCCTAAGTGAACTATATTAACTTACTTGTAATTGTGGCATTTTTCCATATTTTCAAAAAAAAAATTACAATAACGTAAGCACAAATTGAAGTACCGAACATACTTAACGATATTAATATTAAAAAACCACCCTATACTAGTATACGGATATCATTTATCCCGAATTTTAAAGAAATAACTGATTTTGGCAGAAGCATTAGAAAATATAAAAAGCATTAGAAAATAAAATTAAGTCTTGTAAACCTTTTTATTTCCATCACTTATTTATTAATAATTCAAATTTCAAAACTGATTAACACAATCAAAATGGCGTGTAACAGAAAAAGAAAAAAAACTATTAAAAATTAAATCCTGAATTAATACAATTATCAATTGAACTACTTCTTAGGATGTAATAAACCTAATGAAGACTGGCTATAAAAGTTTGCATCTCCTAAACCTAAAAATTCAGAAAATTGTATACGTGTTGCCCTTTTTTTATGACAATTTGTATGGTGTACGTACATACCACCAATATTAATAGTCTAAAGAAATCTTAAGGCTTTGGTCTGTAGGCGCATACAGTTTTAGGTCATAAATTGTTAATTATTTATAGATATTAAATGGAATTTACTTAAATCAGGAATTTATTAGAATTTAAAATTTATTACTATTGTTGTTAATCAAACTAGCTATTCTAATGAAAATGTTACGTGCTTTCTTGCAATTTAACCTTTATATATGCATATTAAAATTCAATTGTGATTTGGAAGTGGAAATAAGTTAATTCTCATAAAAATGAAAGTGATAGAAAATCGTAATTTACATAAATCAACTTATTTATAGAATGACTTGTGGAATAAAAAATTTTAGTGAAAGGTTTACAAATCTGTCTTTTATCAGCAACATCTATAAAGAAATCGTTGAACTATACACTCTTCTAGTTCGTAAATTGCTTGACTTTATTACTCGTAAATGAACATGCCTGTAAATCATTGTAGATAACTATTATACGTATGTAACATTTACAAAAAAAAATTCGCCAAGCAATATATATTACCGTATAAAAAAGGTCTATAAAACCTTAGTTTGATATAAAAACAACAAATAGAGTAATATTCAAGGTTATTTTAAATTAAAATTGGGCAGTTTCACATCTACTAAAGTTTGGTTTATGTAAATATGTGGGTGGTCCATCCGTTACTCAAAAGATTTCTATTTGTATAACAATAGAACAAAATGCCGACGAACCTGTGTTTTTATATGATACAACTTATTCATACATAAACAAATTTCACTTATTCCTATTATTTGCATTTCACATTGTCAATACCATGTTTGCATTACCACTCATAGTCGGCTTCTTTTTCATTTTTCATTTAGAAAAAATATGAATACCATTACTTCACAGATCATATAACCAAATTATTTTCAGCCTACATACCATCCTTCAATTGGTAAAATTATGATGGGTCAACAAATCAGTTAATTATTAATAGATAATATCACATATTCTAAATTATTAGGACTGGGAAGGCGGCTATGTTTGTTAATTTAGGTTAATAACGAACACTGTTACATTCAATGAAAGCGGTAACCAAATACGGTTTGATTTATCTAAATTAATACATGAATTCTTTAAATATAACATTTTAATACCAAATCCACCTGGTAACATTACGTTAAAAAAGAAAAGATATGTTTTTAAATGGATCACGAGTTGTCATTCTCCTATATTATCTATGTAAATGCATCAAATAGATTGATCTAATATCTAATATCTAAATAGTTGCCCACCTAATTTACTTTCGAATCAAAAGCATTACGTAGTCCATTCTAATAGCCAAGTAAAGTACAAACTGAAAACTTGTATGCGGGTACTGGCTACGTTAAGCTGTTTGATGCAATAATTAAAAGCTGGTGAGGAGCCAAGTTTACATTAAATTGTAATCCATAACGGATTATGATATTGGACCATGCTTCATCGTTAGCATTAAGTATTATTTAGTGCCCAAATATCCAAACCCCACCTTCTTTCGCATGAAGTTGATGCACCCTGCAATGGGCTCTGATATTGAATTTTGTTTTCATTGTTAGTGGTACGTTAGCGCCGTTTGGTGCTTAAACTTTTCTACCCGCAAGCTTCCAGTTTTCAAAATATTTAAGAACATCCTCTAATAGTGTGATGTTAGCTGTACCAATAACGAATTTTGATTTTGAACTTTCATTTCATCGTTAGTGCTACATTAGTGCTGTTTAGTGCCCAACATTTAGCCACCATGCATTTTGAATTTAGTCTTTTTCATCGTTAGTGCTGTTTAACACTAAAAAGAGTAAGGTGGTCAATTAGACCGTTATGCATTTTTCAGAATCAATATCTTCATATTTACTTAAGCTGTGTATCTGTGCATAATGACAATTTTATTTTTATTTTTCAACTAACATTTTCGGTTTACTGTTACATTATTCCTAGAAGGACGGTAGTTATCAATTTGACCGTAAAATTATTATTGCACGTTTTAAACTCTTGCCAAAATGAGCATTGTTGTAAAATGAGCAAGTCAGATTTTTTGCTTACTAATATATTCCTTACAATTCCGGAATTGGTTACTTCGCTAGTAACAAAGCAATATTGTTCATTTTCTTAGAAAACAAGCGTGTGAAATCCTCCAATTACTGTTTTCTTAGCTACATGCATATTGAGTTTACCTGTAATAATTTTGTAGCCAAAATTTAACTTTTGATTGTGAATGATGGTTGTGAAAATACGTGGTCAGCTCATGGCCTTACTCAGCAGCAAGCTATAGATTGCTTGGCTGCATTAGAAATTTGTCGGAAACCGAATCTGATGTACAGGAAGCTGTTCCATCGGGGAACAATGGAAGCAGTGATTGTAGTGGAACCAGTAACAACACCAAAATGCAATATCATGTACCTGCTATAACGTATACCTAAAATAATAGTGCTTAGAATGTTAATAACAATTTAATAATAAGCGTCTAAAAATACAAATAACTGTAAGCGGTTAAAATGACCGCCGCTGTTCTTTTGGATATGTATTGGCACCCCTCTTTCTAGTGTTAAAAACCTTCAAACCCCTTGCTTTGTGTTTTAAAGATAATAAAAAACCGTTAATGGTGTGAACTTGGCGTGGACAACGATATACTTGCAGCTTTACCTTTTATTGTTAGTCAGAAGTTAGTGTTGTTCCAGTACTTATACGATTCAAAACAGCCAATGTTTGTGAATAAGTCCCAGTTTAAAGATAATTTTGATATTTACGTGATTAACTACGATAATATTATGTAATTTGCAGTATTTTAATACATTGTCTCCAACAACGCCCGATTTTATTATTATTACTGAATCAAGTGTAATAAATCGCCTTTACTGCGTTAAATTTACCAACACTAAACAATTTTAGCGTATTCTTATCTAGTAATCAGAAACTCGAAAACAAAGAAAGAAATGTTTGGGCTCAAATTAGCGCAGGGTATGTTTTAAGTATGTCTTACGCATCAAGAAGAAGTGTCAAGTTTAATTCCAGAAACTAAACAATTATGCGGCTAATGCTAAAGTGAAGTCAGTGAAAATGGTTTTAATGTCAGATTTGATTTACACCTTTCCTTGCATTGTGTTTGGATTCCGAGTCCTGAATTTGTTTTCGGTTTGTAATTGACCATACGTATAAAGTGTAATGCCAATGATGTCCCTGGTTACGGTGTATTACTATTGTTATTTCGCACTGTATGGTACCATATCGTGTAAATAACGTAACTCTCAAGTGGTGTAAAAAAGTAGTTGTACTAGGGAAAAATTTTGTTTAAGTAAATTTTTCAACTTATATATTTTACGCACCCTATAATGTCGGTGTTAGTGACAGTTGAACTTATAATGAAAATAATTGACTATTTAACGAATTATTTTTACAGGAAGAATTAATAAAATATTATTCGTACATAAAATAAGTATGCATATAAGTGAAATGTTTGTCTTAAAAGAAGTGATGGCCAAGTAACGTATAATATATTCAGTTTTGTAGAAAATGTAATCACCTACAGGTAACAACAATTTTCAATGTCACAACGATTATTCAAGTGCTTTAAGCCAAATAAAATTTTCTGTCTGTTAACATATACAAGAAAGGGTGAGTTATATATTTCTTTATTACGTGACGGATTCCTGGAAATCAAAGCAATTGGCTATAACCGTAATCAGGTATCTAGTAATCAACGAGTTGTTATTGAATGCGGAAATACTTTATCCGGCGGTTGAAGTGTGCTTTAACGTAACAACAAATTCATAGTTTTACTTCATTAGTTGCCGGTGGCGCCCTTTTAAATCTTCATTGCCAACCACATGACCACAAACCACAGTGATCTCCATCACAGCTGAGCTGACAGTTCTCTCAAAAATGCGTTACCCTCACTTTTGGGTGAACCTACTCTTTGTACGTTCTAGTGTTTTGTAAGACCATAAGTGACGTCCTGACAATTTTTTAATATTAATTGTCACGCAAAAATTCCTTAAAGTATGAGGAAAAAAGGAAAAGCAATGTGTTTCATTCCCTCCTCAAGTATGAGGGCGGCGGAGCTGCTTGAACTTTCTAACCTCCTTCAGCACAGTGACAGATTTCCAACATACATACACACATTAAGGGGGATTAAACATGATAGATTAGAATAAACGGATGTAGGGTCCACAGCAGGAAGTTGCTATGCTACCATTGGCTTAAATCGCTGCACATGATGCACGTATACTCATGCCTCTATATGTATATGAGAAACCTCCCTAAAAAAATGCTCATACACGGTAGACGGTAGACGAGTTCTTGAAGGTAGTTGGATTAAGAATGTAGTTATGGACCTTGAAATCACGGTTCATTTTACGTTATGGGTTATTTTTTTTATTAGCTAAAAAATTGTGGTGAAAAAACTACTAAGTTTACCAAAAAATTGGGTAATACTAGTAGAATGTACCAAAATTATTTACTGTTATGCATTCCAAAGCGTCTTTCGGTCATATATAACGAGGTGTTTAAGGTGCAGCTATATTTGGTATGAAATTTTCAATGGTTAGAAGAGAAATTTAAAAATATACCTTCCTACCGTTTTCTCTACCTCATTTATCCCAATATGCATCTCAGTTTCATTCACCATTCCTTCTACATTCTCCTTATTTAACCCTTCAGTCTTACTTTCCTCACTACTATACACATTTCCGAAATATTCTTGCCAGCATTTCCTCAATTCACAATCGTCCCATTCTATTTCGTTGCTCGTATTCATCACTCCTGCAGCGTTCTGTTTTGGGCCACTTTAGATATTCTCACTGCCACCTTCGCTTCTATGTTTCATAATGTGTACACTTCATACAATCGTTTTTTCTCAGTCTCATTTGTTGCAGCAATCATTGCCATGTACGCATCTTTTTTGTTACATACTGTTTTTTTACCGACTAAGCACATTTTTTCTGTTGCTCTTCCACATATCCGCACGGCACAATTGAAAACACAGATTTTCAAGCTTATCCATGCACTGTCAACGTCCGTGTCTTTTATTTGTTCGTTACACACTGTTTCGTTCACATTCATCTGCGTATTTCACTATCGCACCATTATCTACTGGTTGGTCTACCCTAATTCTGGAAGTCCGCACTACGTTTCCTTTCATTCTCCAAACCCACTTTTGCCCTAAGCACACTCTCGATACAACCAAAAAGTGATCACATCTACACTCCGATCCGCGCATTACTTTTGTGTCTCTCACGAGGTTTCTAAGTTGTTTATCATACGCTATCAAGTCAATCATACTTTCAGATTCACCTCATTACTATGTATACATATGCACATTTTTATGTTTAAACCATGTATTAGGTACAAACAGGCTTCTCTTTACACAGACGTTCACCATGCGTTCTTAATTCTCATTGACTCTTTGGTATCCGAACTTTCCTAGAACGCGTTCAGTATGTTCTCTCCCATCCATTTATATCTTCCACTATCACACTCTTTCGTTTGGCTTACATAAGTTCAACACGTTCTCTACATCATTAAAAAAGTTCTCACAGTCTTGGTTTCGTGCTCCATTCACCGGTGCATAGCATGCAATAAGACAATAAGAAACATTCTTCGAAACTCCACTTTCATTCTAACCCACATTACCTGTGTGAGATACCAATTCGTACTGTTTAACACATCTTTTAGCTCTTTCACTTACACTCACCCTTCCTTTTGCGCCATATATTTCAGAATTGACACCTAACTATTCTTCTAGGGTCCATCTCCACAGCATCATTTCCTTTGCGTTTTGTCTCCTATACACACAGAATATCAAGCTGCCCTGCGTACATTACATTCGCAATTTCAAATTCTTAACTATGCATACCTCTTTATTCCTTGCACAGCCGTCAGCAACTGGCCTGTCTGTTTCGACCTTGACCGCCCCTTGTAGCCATGTCGACACGAGACAATTGTATTGTTCTAATGAGTAATGCCATAGCGGTCAGACCGGTTACTAGCCAAATCGTGCCCCGGATGATGTAGCATTCCCTACTAACGGTATCGTCCTACTACCGGGCAGTTATTTGTCTACTGCTCCGACACGTAAGGAAGTAAGAAGCAGAAGTATAGACATAGTCAAGAAAGATATAAATACAGAGTATATACTTACTGTGTGAATATATAAATTATATATATATATATATATATACATTTCCTGTTTTCAATTTTCAATCACATTATGTTTAATTAGATTGTTTCCTACGTGATACTTGGTTCTCTTGCTACTTACCAGACTTACTGTTATTTAATTGCAACCAAATGGTTTAATTATTTTAATTCAGATTTCCGAGTTATTCGTTTGTTTAATTTTAATATTTATTTATCAAATCTGTTTTATTATTGTCGTGAATTGTGATAACTTGACGTTTCTATTTTTTTAATTTCACTTCTATTCAATTGAAGGGTAATTATAAATAACTATAATAACACTGTTAGCCCTCCTGACTTTAATTGCCTACTTTTAGAATTAATTAATTATAATTAAGATTAAATATAGTAGCACAGGTAAAAATTAGATTAAATTTTGAATTTGCAGTCAGGGAAAAATATAGTATAAGATAATACGTAATATAATGTCATAATTAAACTTAAAATCAAATATAGTACCAAAAATAAAAGTTGTATTAAGTTTTGAATTTGCAATCAAATAAAAATATTCTACATGCTGTATCTAGAATTTGCACTTCCAGAGGATTTTTTTTTTGTTAATTTAAGGATCTGCCATGTATTGTCATATCTTTTGTATTTTATATTGTAAAGATCCAGAAATCTGTACAAAAATCTGCAAATTAGTTATTTGTATTATTCGTTTACGTTATAGAAAAACGCCCCGGTGCAGATAAGATAATTAAATTTTACCCCTTCTCCCGTAATCAAGATTTCGATGCAAGAACCCCACCAAAATACCACTTACCGTCCGACCGCGAATTAGATTATCATCCAATCACGTTAAAGCGCGGACGATATAGGTGGAACCGCGACGCGAGATTAATTATCTTACCGGTTCCGTTCTGAAGTAACCATCTACTATCTTACTGGTTCCGTCCTGAAGTAACTATCTACGTATCTTACCGGTTCCGTCTTGATGTCTTCAACTTCTAATGCCGCTTCTGTCCTGAGGTCTTTATTTTCTTTCTACCTGCCGCTCCACTGGGGTAAGTTGTAGAATTTTCTATCACATCTATCCGACCAGTTTGTAGTTGGAAAGATTTCTTTTCTGCCTTTGGTAGATTATAAATGGATATTTTAATAACCTCCTAAGGGAGTCATTCCCTAAGGCGTAGGCCTGTAGAGGTGACACTTTTACTTTTGCTTGTCCGAAAGTCGTAGGCCTGTTAGATCTCGCATCCTTATATTTAACCAAGGTGCGTATGGCCCGTTTGGATAGATAATCCTTCCTAAAGTCACAATACCTACATAGTCGGGCATAACCGGCCTCAAACCTCCGTTTCAGTCAGTTTTTCCTGTAAAACCGTTATAAATCCTGACAACTTGTCAGTAATACTGACATTTGTTTATCTGGATCCAGAATAATTAATAACACAATACCCGCCGCTGCCTGATAGGAAATAAATTCTTTGAACAGTAAATCTATTTCCAGAAAGAGAAATTAAATTCCTTTCGGTTTATGTTTAGTAATTTGGAAATAGAAATCTCGATTTAGTTCTCTCTAAATAGAATTTTGTTTATATAAGACTTCCCAGTAAGTAACTCCTGTATACCATTTCCATTTACGAAAATTATCATATTTCGTAACAACGTTAAGTGGAAGCGCTGTATACATCTTTCAATTTACATTTCAGGTTACTTCTTTTGTATAAACAAAAAGAATAATTATTATAACCCTGAAAACTCTAAACTGCTACATAAATAAATGCAGTATTCGTAATTCAATTTTAAAGTCAGAGATCAATAACAGTTCCTGACCAAGTGACCGAGATATAAAATCATTTCCCTCTTGAAGCCGTTAACTTTTTTAGTCTATTGGTTAAAATTTCTATGAACCGACTAAAATATATACTCTTTATATTCGCGAGTGATTCGATTCTTTTCAACTTAAAAGAAAGTGCAATAAACCAATCACATTGAGTGGTGTGAATAAACTATTTAATTGATTTGCGTAAATAGTTACCATTTAACACTAGATAAAATTCCCAAGGAAGTTGCTACCGTAAAATAGGTTATGTACGTTAATTATTTAATCCACAGACCATTCTACCTGGCAAAAGGGATGTCGCCCTTTGCTATCTTTTAGAAGATAATTTTAATTTTATGTTTATTGGTTCAGATATTCATGTTTTGTTTGTTATTATTGGGATAAATGCAGTATGTTAGATCTAAGTCAAATATTTAGCATTATACCCAAATAGGAAATACAAAAATGCGTTTGTTACGATCTTAAAGTTGTCAATGAGTTATGAGTATCTCCCTATTCTTCGACTTGAAAGCTATGCCGGGCAAAAGCAACTAGCTACTAATTAATGAAAGTAAACCCCCTTTATTTATAGATAAAGGGGCATTACAATATTTGTGTCAATATACCGACAGGAAAAAAAAAGGTTCTTTACCGATACCCCCCACAGGGGATTAAGCTTTACATGTAAAATGTTCCAACTTCCCGTATCTGTCGGAATTTATAATTTAAGTACTCTAAAGTATTGTCCTACAGACATTATTTATTCTTCAGAGCGTATCCTATACACGTCCATACTTAACGCAAATTAGGAATTTATTTATGTACACATATTTATGTATATTACTGTTGATTGATGTTTATGTACCGAGTGGTCAGATACATAGTGCTGTTTCTCGGAAACTATTCGTCGTAGAGTGTTGCGGTAAAATTTTTTTTACTAAAGTGGCCCAAAAAATACCCTGGAAAATACTTTCAAATTTGCAAGATAACCTCCAGGGGGCGTAACCGCCATCCTAAACTTTTAAAGTGATTTTTTACCGAAATCCACCTAGTAAATGCACCAAAAAGTTATATGGTTCTTAAAACTCAGCTTTATTCGAGAAATTTTTGTTTGACGTATCTATTAAAATAAAGTGGTGGGGGTGACTAATTAATTTTTTAAATAAACAGCTGTAATTCCTAAACGACTGAACTGGTTTTAATGAACTTAGTCTCGTTGGAAAGAGCATTTATTGCTCCATCGAATCCAACTTACCTGCAATATGTCTAATTTTTAGTGGTGCCACTAGAGCGCGTTTTTTGATATAATATCAGGAAATTGCAAAATTCTCTAAACAATTATTAAATGCAACAATATGACTTTTTTTTCATAAAAATGAATAGATTAGTGAATATTGCATTTTGATATCTTATTCCTACCTTAAAATATCGTAGAAAGAAAATTTAGTTATTATAAAATTTGAAAAAGTCGATATTACACCAGTATTTATTTGTCTTTTTTCAAGATTCAATGAAGAATTTCATCATTTTATAATTTTTAAATAATAAAAGTTTTCATAATTTCAAAAATTAAAAAAAAAACATGTAGGGGCATAATAATCAATGCATAGAATATGCAAGTGCAGAATGGGCAGAATATTAGGAGTAGGCCATTGAGAAAAAACAAATACCTAAAATCAAATTGTAATCAAATATTAAAATTTGACAGACAGTGTTGCACAAGTAAGTCCTTAAAACTACGTATAATGTCTTACAAATGATGAAGCTATTGATATGATTGCGGTATATTTTGAATGTCTTCAAAATGCGGCATTGGCTAAGAAAGTATACTCAGCGATGCGAGAATTCTTCCGCGTTTGGTGCAAAATTGGATAATACTGGAAGCTTTCGACCAATGTTGCGAAGACACTCGACTAGAAAAATGAAAGACAATATTGTTATTGTCTTAGCATACATGTAATTGAATTCCCACGTTAGTACGAGAGCAATGGTTCTCGCGTTGGATATGTCACGAACTACTAATCGAAACATTTTAAACGATCATAGGTAAGTTCTTATGTCGCTGAAAATACTACTTTACATGTTTCACAATGTGTTTTTAATTTCAAATTTATAAAATGCACCCGTATCATATGGTTTTACATCAAGCCTTACATGACGAAGGCTTTGACCGACCGATAGATTATTGTCATTGGATGTTGGGCATGATCAGGTAAAATAGAGATTTTTATCCGAATATGCATTATTGGTCTGACATCAATCCTCACTGGTTGCACGAGGTCCAACATCAAGGTCGTTGGAGTGTTAATGTGTGGTGTGGCATCCTGGATGGAACTATTACAGGTTCCTATTTCTTTGATGAACCACTAAATGGTGCCGTGTTTCTTGATGTTCTGGTAAACCAATTGCCTATTTTATTATAAGATGTGCCCTTGCAATTACGGCAAAATATGTTTTTACAACTAGATGGTTACCCAGCACATTTTTCAATAAGTGTGCGAGAACAGTTAAATTTAATATATCACCAGAGGTGGATTGGACGAGGAAGTCTATTTCCTTGGCCACCCCGATCCACAGACTTAACCTGTTTGGACTTTTATCTATGGGGTCGGTTAAAAGATATTGTTTACGAAACTCCACCAACTCCGAGAGACGACATGAAAGTACGAATTCGAGAGGCCATTCTTAGCCTGTCAAGAGCAAAAGTTGAAGCTGCTGTAATATCCACGCATGAGCGGCTCCAACAATGCATCGAGGTCGATGGGAGACAATTCGAGCATTTAAGTAGGCACTTAATGCCTACTTAATCCCTACTTGAGTAGGAATTATTGCACAATCGGCCCTTTTTAGGGCCATAAATAAAATTAATAAAAAGAATTCCGCAAATTTGGAATAATACCTTTCAAAAATAAATATTATCTTAAGAAGTGGAAGAAAAGCTCAAAACCGAATTTAATTTAACACACAAATTAACTTGACTTTAAAATGTACATTTTGTACATTTTAACGTCAAGTTGATTGTGTGTTAAATCCTCTTCATCCTGATGATGGTCTAATTATTTAATAGACCGAAACTATATATATATATATATATATATATATATATATATATATATATATATAATATATATATATATATATATATATATATATATATATATATATATATATGTAGGACTATTTTTAACTACTCATATAATACAAAAATAATCGAGAATTCTTTGCCTAGGATTTACCGCAACTGTTTCGCTGTTGTTGACGCTTTTAACTCTTGTATTTCTTTGACTTTTTCTGATAGTGGTCGCGTTCCTTCCTCCGATACCAGGTAGCCAAGAAATGAAACTTCTTTCTCCGAATGTGCACTTTGCCGGGTTGATGATAATTCCATTGTCTCCCAATTTCTGGAATGCCTGTCGTAGATGCATTTCGTGTTCTTCTTCCGACGGTGATGCTACCAACATGTCGTCAATGTATGCATAACAGAAAGCCATGTCCCGTGTCATTTCGTCCATGAATCTCTGAAAGGTCTGCGCCGCGTTGCGTAGGGCGAACGTCATGTAGGGGAATTCGAACGGTCCGAATGGTGTGGTTATTGCGGTTTTGGGTATGTCCTCTTCCGCTATTGGTGGTAGGCCTTTACTAAGTAGAAAAAATCTTGTTGTGCAAGGTCTGCGAGAAGTCCTCGATGTGTGGCACTGGGTATCGGTCTGGAAGTGTTCGCACGTTTAGCGCCCTGTAGTCGCCGCATAGTCTCCATTTTGCGCCTTATTTTGGTATCATGTGTAATGGCGCTGCCCATGGGCTTCGTGCGATATCCAGTTGGATCATGATTCTTAACTCCTTTCAAGTTTATCTGCTGCCAATCTTCGCGGTCGGCAGGCTTCCGGTGGACCATCTCTCGTTACTATATAGTGCTTTATGGAGTGTTGTGGGTGCGAAGGTAGTCCAGCTGGCCTTGTGATCGCGGGGAAGTCCTTCAACAGCTTGTGGTACTTATGTTTGTTGTTAATCGTGCTAACCTCTTTGTTGCACAACTCGTTGGTTGGTCGTCCTGGTGCCGTGAGGTTCGTGGCTGTGTCGTGCAATCTTAGTTGGCGCATATCTACTAGGAGTCCGTAGTAAGATGGGAAGTCGGCTCCTATGATCTGTTTATGCGTATCCGCTACGATGAATTTCCATAGAAAACTTCTTCGTAACCGGGGATCAAGGTCCAGGTCTACTACCCCGTATGTATTGCTCTCGGTATTGTTAATTGCGTAGAGTTTGTATCGCGAGATTTGTCGTTTTTCTGCGAGTAATTTCCGTGGAAAAATGCACACGCCCACTCCTGTGTGCACTAGGAATTCCGCCTTTGAGTGTTTGTCCGTGACGAAAAGACGGCGGGTGTGGCTTTGAGCGTCGCTCGCCGTCATTAGCATCTGCTCTGTTCGTTTCCCTGGTTACTTGGTGCCTTGTACGACGGTCTACATTTCATTGCGTTGTCTCCAAATTTGTAGTTGTACCAACACATGTCGTAGGTTTTGGGTACTGAAAGGCTTCGTTCCCTTCCATGCGTTCGTACTCTGTTTTGCGTCCTGTTCCGTAGGTTTGATTTTAGTTGGGCTACTTCGTTAACCACGTCCTTGGTTGTGTGTTGACCGTGGGCCCAAGGGGTGAAATTGCTGTGGTGCTTATGATGGCGTCGGCTAGGTCTGATATGCTTGCGAGATTAGTATCGCTTTGCGTTGCCAGAATTTCCCGGACGTTTGATGGTAGACGGGTGGACCAAATGGGTCGTAAGAGCGTTTCCGGGACTGCCGTTCCCGCTAGGTGTTGCAAGTGCCGTAAAAACTGGAGTGGTTTACCGACCCCCAACTCCTCTGATTCTAGGAGCTGTTTGGCTTTTTGCTCCTAAGTGATGTTGAGTGTACGGATTAACTCGGTTTTGTTTGAGTTTTTGGTGCTTGTCCTCTGTTGGCAGTGTTATGAGGATGTCTCGCACTTCGCTTGCAAACCGAGGCACAAGTTGTCTGCCACGTATCCGTACCTCGTCCCGCCTGCTGTGATGCTACTTATGTGGAGCTGATTCTCGATTTGTGCGAACCGTAATTCCGGGTCATCTGACCAGAAAGGTGGAATGCGTATTTGAAGAACAAGTTGCTCCGTCATTGTCTTTTTCACTCGCGCACTTTCACTGTTTTTTGTCTTGTGGTGCTTATTGTCCGTTACACTCGCGTATTTTACTACTCGTTGCGCGTTTAGATTACGTTGGGGTCACCAATTTGGTGTAATCGTTATTGTTCAGTACCGTTTACAAACTTAATCGTTTATTGTTCATTACAGTACTATTTACACACTAATTATTAAACTATATACACGGTGCAGGGCCGGCTCGAGTCGAGCGGGTGAAGGGGCTTGCTGTGCCGATCTGCATGAGGTGTCACTTCAGTTGCTTACTCGGTATCGGGGGGAGCGGTGTAACCATCGAAGGCACGGACGATTGTTGTCAGAAGGCCCGGAAGTCATTCCGTTGTCGGCGGCGCTGGCGAGCGGCTTCCGTCCGTACCAGCTGTACTTACAGGGCAGCGGGCAGTTGTCTCTGTAACAACCCTGTCCAGGCTATAATAAACACCGGCGCCGGGAGTTAGGTTGTTCTTATCCGGGCTGTGGGAAACTCCGGTGTAGAAGGCTAGTGCTCCGAAGCAGAATGATCTTTTGGCTTTGTTTAGTATGCTCATGCTTATGGTTAGTATTTACCTGTTTATAGCTTATATATATATATATATATATATATATATATACATCTCTTATTCGTAGACTGTTCGGGGGTCCTTCTCCTCTTCAGCCCTGGTTTGCTTCCTTTTATAAACCCGAATGCGATGGCGTGTTTTGTGTGTGGGTGTAGCGTTGAAGGGTGTGCTTTCGCGCGTGGGGGTAGCATCACCCCCACACTTGAAAGAGCTATTTAATATACAGGGTGGCCCATATATGTTTCAATTGGGAACAGTGAGTTTTAGTTAAAAAACAGTCATTTTTAAATTTGATCGTTAACAAACTTCACAAAAATTCATTATTAGAAAAAATAATATTGTGGGGGTAATTGTACGTCAATTACCTATAATTTAGTGATCTAAAATTAAAAAATATTTAAAAAAATAAAATTAAAATGGCGCCTGGGTTGACAGATGAACTTTATGTATTTGAATCCCTAGAAACCAAATATGTAAAAATATACAAGATGTTCCACTTAAATTTCCAGCGTTTGTGTCATTTCCGGTGAAACCGGTGGACGGCCATCTTGTTTTTTTTATGTAAAAAATCCCAAACTGGCACTAATATAACCCACCAAAATTTTAACAAAATCTAACGACCCGTTTAAAAGTTATAGGGGTGGCTATTTGATTTACACCCGGTATACTGTAGTATATTATACATAAATCTTAATTAATAAATGACGAAGTAGTAACCTTAAGGAGCAGGATTAGTTTTCTTACAAAAAAAACTTAATGAGGAAGCAATTTAAGTAGGTGTTGTTATATTTGTTTTGTTTATAAAAGCTATATATTTTAGATCCTTAATAGTAATCTTGATATCATTCGGTAGAATGAATGTATTTGATGTATAAACGATAACAAAGTACACCTAAGATTTCCAATCGAATCTCTTCAGTTCTAGATATTTTGTATATATCTTTTTTTTTGGTTGTTTCACAACTGGCTTTCAGCACTTGTTTACATTTTCAAAATATTTGATTAAGCAAATATTTATGTAACCATACCTAATTAAAAAAGTTATTTTGATAAATTAACAGTGTGATTAATTAAATTTAAAAAAAAAGAAAGAATTGGATGGTATCATATTAATCTAGTTTATGTTATTATTTCAACTTTGACTAAATCTTGTTAGATTTTCTGTTTAGATTTGTGACAATGTACTTTTATTAAATTGCTAGAAAATTTTAATTCATTAAACTATTGTTTACCTTAACTAGCAGTATAGTGAATTAATAGTACTATTTAGCACAGTTACCGTAATTAGGTTAATGTGACAATAAATTGTTTACCAGCACATTTTAAAACAAAATTTTTTGAAGCGAAATTACAAAATCTGCCAGCACATAAGTTCCTTATGCCTGTGTCATGAGACATAATTTATAGCGGACAGATGGCTATTTTGAAAAATTCATATTTTCTATTATATTAAGTGTAAAAAATTGTAATTTTTGTAATTAATCACACCTAATCACTTTACAAAATATAACTACGTATTTCATCACATCTTTAGTTCGTTCCTAGGTAGAACATAAACATGGTTTAGCCTTGTACTAGTAATTGACCAATATCTTAATATTATTTAATGCAAACCAATATTATACGCATCTTGGTAGTGTAATGCGTTGTAACTACCTACACAAATTTCTGAAGACGCACATTAACATAATATTTGTATGATATTGAATATACTATGCAGGATTAAATACAACAATGTTTCAATCCTCTTCTTGCAATATCGTAGTATCGACCTACTTTTCAATACGTTTAAAATCTTATAAATTCATGAATGGACCTAAGTATGTTTAGCCACAAATATTGGAATAATACTGCAATTTCAATGTTTTTCAGCCATCTTAATTTTCTATTTGCAAATATGTAGATAGTATTAGAACTATACAGGGTGTCTGGTGAGTAACTGTACAAACTGAAATGGTATGTTCCTTGGGTCAATTTAAGTAAAAAAAGTCCCATAAACATAGGTCTGATTCGCAAGTGCGAATACAAGCGTTTAAAGTTTATAAAAGATCACACATTATTGAAAATTAATTTTTATTGAAAACAGAAAATGAAACTACTAAACACATTTTAAACAAAGAAACATAAAAAAATCACTTCAAATGTTCAAAATGACGTCCTTCGGCATTAATACAAAGACGGCTGCGATGTAAAATGGACAGAGTAGCCGGTCGAAGTACCTGGTGGTTGTTCCGTATTTGTTGACACGCATCCCGAATACGCTGTATTAGTGCATCTCTGGTATTAACTTTCACCTCGTATACTAAACTTTTCAAATGACCCCACAAATAATAATCCAAAGGTATGAGATCGGGCGATCTCGGTGTCCAAGCATGCGGACCTCCACGCCCAATCCACCTATTAGGGTAAGCAACATTTAGATATTCTGTCACCTGTCGACTAAAATGGGGAGGAGCCCCATCTTGTTGAAGAAACATTTGTTGTCTTGTTAGTAAAGGTACTTGTTCCAAAAGCGGTAGCAATTCATTCCGCAAAAAGTTAGCATATGCTTCTCCTGTAAGACGTTCCTCAAACAAAAAAGGTCCAATAAGTTGATCGTCAATCATACCACACCATACATTAACAGAAAATTTGCGCTGAAAGTTAGCTTCTGTTGTACCATGTGGATTTTCATCTGACCACAAATGAGAATTGCGTGTATTGTTCACTCCATCTCTAGTAAATTGCGCCTCGTCACTAAATAAAATGAATGGAACTAGTTGTGGATTTTCTTGTAGCCACTGGCAGAAATTCAACCGCAAAGCAAAATCTCCAGGTTCAAGGTGCTGAACGTTTTGTGTATGATAGGGATACAAAAGCCCATCATGTAATGTTTGCCATACTGACATACGGGGGACTCCCGTTCGAGAAGAAATTCTTCTAACACTCAACCCTGGACTCCGATCAACCATCTGTAGAATGTTTTCTTGCTCATTCACATTTAACTCCACAGGACGATCAGATCTTACTGAAACTGATGGAAATGAACCATGAGTTCGAACGTGTTGAAACACAGAAGAAAAGGTTTGGTGATTTGGAATCCTCCTGTTGGGAAATCTTCGTTCATATTCCCTAACGGCAGCTCTCGCATTTCCATCACAAAATCCATAAATGTAAATGATGTCAGCATACTCTTCGTTAGAAAATTGAAAAGGCATTTTAAATTTAAATTACACTTAATTTACTACAATCCACTTTGTCATTATTAGAACACAAACGAATAAATCACAGATTCATTTATAAACTTTCAACGCTTGTAACTGGGTAACTATTGCGAATCAGACCTATGTTTATGGGACTTTTTTTACTTAAATTGACCCAAGGATAATACCATTTCAGTTTGTACAGTTCCTCACCGGACACCCTGTATATCTATATAATTGCGAAATAAAAGGAAATTAATATTTCTAGAATATTAATCTTTTAATAAATTTCCATATATTAAAGGTTCACATGGTATAACGTCACTAACTTTGACAATTTGCGCATGCTTATCGCCCTAAATGTATAAAATCTGGTGTGTAACACACGACCTTCCAACCTACAAAGTAGAAACTAAAACAAATTAAATAATTTTGATAATCATTTTAGGATAATTACATAGATCAATTTTTTTAGGATGTTGTGCAACCACTTTTTTAATACGTTCATTGCGAAAATACGCAACCTTATAAAAATAAATATAATAATCTGTCAGATGGACGTTTAAAACTTCATGGTCAGATAAAGGTTAATAGAAATTCCATATCGGCCGTTTCTATAAAAATATCTATAATACAGCATTCTCAATCATATTTAATTAATTTTTCGACTTATTTTGCTTTATATTAAGAGACTTTATAAAGGAAAGTTATGTAAAATTAATTTTTTTTTTAAATATGTCTACACATTTTTTTATAAAATAAAATCATATCAAAAAATTGCATAGAATATCATTAATCTATATGTTTAATTTCCATGTAATGGTATTTTTATATCTTTGAAATGTACAGCTGTTTCTGAAATATTTGATAAAAGTCAGAAACAAGTCTAAGTAAATATGAAAATGTAAACTTTCACCATTACTACACATTATAATACTTATCTTTTTGTTTTTTTTTTATATTGTACCTTTATATTTAAGTTAACAATCTAAACGTTTCGATAACGCTTACAGATACCTTCGTCAGTTGTAATACTATCTTTCGGAACTGTTTAAGATAAAGAAATAGCTTTGTCAATGAATGCATGTGTTATTCAGCAATGAAAGCACAATGTATTGCGTTTTATATAATTTTTATTTTAATTTTCACTTATGTTAAATTATAGTGCTGTGGTGATTTAACATATAATTGGTAAAGCATTTACTTCAAGGTCTAGGAAAAACAACAAAAAAACCTAGACATACCAAAAGCTAAAATTAAAATTAAGACGTACCATTATGCCTTTTTTTTAAATTAAAAGATGCCAAAGTAGGTTGGAGGATAGAAATGACAGATACGGTACAGCATCCTTAGATTGTTATTACGTTAGAATATGCTTTCGGTTTTAACATTTATTACATCGTTTTGTGTATAATTTGTTTACATGTGGCCATAGCATTTCATAAAATTTTTTTAAGATTGTTTGTTTTGTTTGTGATTATTGAATTAGAAATGGATTTTGTGTTCATTGGTTACATTTTTTAATGGTATGTAAATACAAGAATTACAACAATGTAAATAAGATTGATTTAAACTATCTTATGTTTTTTAAACGCAATTTATAAACGTTTACGTTTATTTTCAATTTTAAGCTCCAAAAGTAATATCTTCGATATGTAAAATTAGCTGTTTATGTACAATTGTCAATATCGTGTGAAGCAATACATGATCTTCCAACCTACAAAGTGGAAATTGAAATAAATTGTAATAATTTTAATAATTATAACTTTTTAGGATAATTATGCAACCCCTCTTTTAGTACAATCATTACAAAAATAGCCAACATTGTAAACACAAAAACAATAAACTAGGTTAGGCGTTTAAAACTCCATGTTAGATAGAGGCATAGACGTGTAGACGATAACCTAAAACTTTCTGGTGTGGAACGACCCACGATTTTCCAACCTATAAAGTGGAAATTGAAATAAATTGTAATAATTTTAATAATAATAACTCTTTAGGATAATTATGCAACTTCTATTTTAGTGCAATCATTACGAAAAAGGTCAACATTGTAAAAACAAAGCAATAAGCTAGGTTAGGCGTTTAAAACTCCATGTTAGATAGAGACATAGACATGTAGACGATAACCTAAAGCTTTCTGGTGTGGAGCGACCCACGATCTTCCAACCTACAAAGTGGAAACGGAAATAAATGGAATAATTTTAATAACAATAATTTTTTAGGATACTTTTTGTATTTTTGGGTTTGTGGATAGAGATGTAGATACAAAAGAAAAAACTGGGAATCTCTATGCGCGTCAACTACTAATGGTTATTAGTACTACACGCCACAAGAATTTTAACCTACCTACTAAAGAATTACAACTCGTAATTATTCCTGATACAGTTAGAGCACTCCATTTTCGAGATACAAATTTAATTTATACATACATGAAGGCAACTTATTAATTAAATGCAATGTGTACAGTAGCCTAAAAGCTAAAAGTTAAAATACTGTAAGTAGGTACAATAATAAAATTAAGCAACAAAGTGAACGTGATCATTTGCCAAATCCTAAAAGCATTTTCTATCCTCTCTCTTAGCTCTTGCACAGTATGAATAGGTTCAGAATAAACTTTCTGTTTTAAAATACCCCAAATTCCATAGTCCATGGGATTCAAGTCGGGTGATCGTGGTAGCCAATTAATCGGAGCTTCTATTCCACGACCTATCCACCTGCCAGTCAAATTGATATTCAACCAGTCCCTTGCTGTTAATGAAAAATGAAGTGATGCCCCGTCATGCATGAACCACATGTTAATTCTTTGACGATAAGTAACATGTTCAAGTAAACCTATAAAATGTTTCCTTAAAAAAGTAGTATATTGCGCTCCAGTTAAATTTTCTTCTAAAATAAAAGGCCCTATTAGATGATTGTGTATTACTCCAGCCCAAACATTTGTTTTAAATTTGTACTGAAAACTGGTGGTTTTCGTGGCTTGTGGGTTTTCATCTGGCCACACATGCTCATTATGCATATTAAATATGCCTTTTCTCGTAAAGGTTGCATCATAGTCATTATCTCTTCTAATCTGTCTCAGCAGCCATTGGCAAAGTTTAACTCTAGGTTCATAGTCGGTTTCTAAAAGACCTGAACTTGCAGGTGAAACGACTTCAGCTGTTGTCTTTTGGTATTCTCCAACAGGTTACCTTAGAAACTCTCGTTTGTGGCGATAGCCCTTTAGTATTTAATCTTGGATTCTCTTCTACTAAATTAAAATATTTTCTTCATTTCTCAATCTGCGTTTTGTTCTTTTGTTTCCACGAAATTGAGCAGCAGGTGAAACAGTTCCAGTTTCTCTTATCCGCCTATCTACTGCCACAAATGTTTTTCTATTGGGAACAACGCATACGGGATATTTATGAGCATATACTCTCACAGCCTTCTCAGAATTGCCTTGGGATTCCCCTAGTACTAAATGCAAGTCAACATATTCAGAAATTGTGTATATTACAATTTCTGTATTTGGTTATTAACAATAATCACTAATAAACCTTAGTTATGTATCGAATGATTATAGATTTTGACAACTACACCGAGTGAGAGGGGCCTACTAAGATCTGACGAGTATTTGAAACATTCGGATACCAATGATTTGTAATTAGTTGTAGTTTTAATCATAGTAAACTCTAAACTATTATGAACACTACCTGTAATGAAAATTCATTTTTACAGAAAACCTGTAAACTTACTGTATTTCATTTGAATCGTATCGTTTCAGATTCTATTTCGTAATATAAAACTTTTTGCATGTAATTAATAAATTGTTTTCATGTATCTGTCAATTAAATTTGAAATATCTCGAAAATTGAGTGGTCTAGAGATGAACTAAGAGTACCTTTTCTGTGCCAAACTGTGTGAGGAATAATTTTGAGTTCTAATTTTTATGATACACAGGATGTGCAAAAGTTTAGTTCAAAATCATTTGATTACCCCCTAATTATACGCCAATGGATTATTCTGATTTGTCGAAACATGTACCTATTTTCAAGTTAATGTCTCTGCTCTAAGTGAAAATATGTAAAAAGTGTGTATTTTTCAAATTCACTTTATCACCTTCTAAAATGGAAGCGGGGTATTTACCAAAAAATGTTATTTAGCTTTTCTTAATAACATGACAAGATCCATATTGTACCAAATTTACGATACTTTATTCTGAAACACCCGGTATAATTCAGATAGTAAACCGAAATATATGGAAGATGTCTTGGACAATTTCATTCTTGAAATAAACAAATAGTTTCACGCATATTCATAAAAAGTATCAAAAATACCATTTATATGTGATGGTCCTGCAATATCTTTATTGAAATATACAAACAATCATAATGTTATTTTTCCTGTGAACGATGCAACGTCAAGGTCAGAGGGTGGAAGGCAAAATTAGTTATTGTTTGAATAAGAATGATTACTTGAGTCCACGAACCCATTTGCATTTTATACTGCAATTACACAAAGACCACCATTTGGGAGTTTGTCCTATTTTACAAATAAAAAATTTTGGGCTTGTATTATACTACATGAATATGTCATGATGTCCATGAATGCGCCCCAAAATTCCGCCAACAATTTACATAATTAAATTTTGTAGGCTAACTTGTGATGTCGGCCGTCTTGGAGGCCATTTTTGTTTTTGGTGGGAAATTTGAAATGTATTCTAGTAAGGGGGCCCCCATACTAACTCATAACACAGGTTTAGGACTACGGAACTTGTTCTAGAGTCTTTGTCATTGTGAGCTATTCACCCCCTTGGCCGGAAATTTGAAATTGTATTCTAATAAGGGGCCTCATACAATCTCATAGGACACGTATAGGACGCCGAAACTTGTTCTCGAGCCTTCCCCCCCTTGTCAAAAGACAAACCAAATCAATCAACTTCGATCAAATCAAACAAAGCAATTAATAAAACCAAATCAAGCAAATCAATTTTAAACAAACCAATTTCAACAAATAACGCTCGATCGAATCAAACATTCAGATCAATCTCAATCAATCAAAGCAATTAACCGAATCAGTCAAATCAATAAATGTCAATCAAATCAAACAAGAATCTGAGCCAACAATTCTTCATAACTTTCAGGTAGCGATTCTTCAACTGTACATATCTAGCTCCTAAACGTGAGGGCACCGGCGTAGGAAAACAGTCCGGAAATCAAACTCAATCAGTTCAATCTCAATCAACCAAATCAATCTCAATTAAATCATAACTTACAGCTTGAGAAAACCAGCTTACATTTCAAAAATACTGGTTTGATTTAACATACAGCTTGCTAAAACCAACCACAATTCAAGAATACCAAATTGATTTAACACAAACACAAACGCGCACACACACGCGCACGCACACACACACCCACGCACGCACTCCCACGCACGCACGTACATACACATACAGGGTGTCCCAACGATAGAGTAAAGTAAGTTTATGCTTAACTAGAATTATTTGTGTAAATATAGTATGGACCATGGGGTAGAGGTAAGAAGTGTGCATTTTTTTAAAATATTGGAAGTTATACAGGGTGTGCCAGAAAAGCAGGACGTTAAAAAGTATGATTTTTTTAAATAGAACACCCCGTATTTGATTTTAGTTTTTAATTCTACGTGTCCATACAAACATATTTTGTCATACAAAATATTGGCTGAAAGTTTTTAGTTCTTGAGATATTCGCGTTTAAAGATTATTATGGTCATTTTCGTGGGGTTGATGAATGGGCAATTGTTCCGTTATTTCACAATAAAAAAAATTGATATTTCGTGTGAAAAATGAGTGATATTATACTAACGTTTAGACCGAGTAGTATTTCTAATTTTCTCAACAGGGTGTTTGTTACAACCATTCAAATTTGAAAATTCTCAAATTAAAAAAAAATCAGTTTTTTTTAATTGCACACCCTATATATTTTTATTTCATTTTATTCGGGATTAAAAAATCTATCATTTTTGTCAAATATATCCTATATCTATCTTTGATAGTTTTAGAGGAATTTCGATTTTTCTCACTAGCTACGTTACATACGATACTATAACATTATTGTGGATCGTGGTAGCCATGGAAAACAATTGCGACGAAATAAAACAAACCACCTAAGCGAGAATATTAACAGTTTTATTAATGAGAAACAGTAATTCAATAATTATTCAACATTGCGTCTTAGTAAATGCTCAAATAGACGGCCTTCTTGCTGAATACACATATTGAGCCTTTTCTCATGTTCTGTCTCACCTCGGATAACATAAGAGGGTCACTGTGCGACAAGCTTCGCGAATTCTATTTTTCATGTCCTCCCTTGTTGTAGGTTTAATAATATACACCCGATCTTTTATGTATCCCCATAGGAAAAAATCCAGTGGAGTTAAATCGCATGACCTGGGTGGCCATAATATAAAGCCATTACGTCCTATCCATTTCTCCGGGTATTGCTGGTTCAAGAATTCCCTTACGTCCCGATAAAAATGTGGAAGTGCACCATCCTGTTGCAACCACATATTTAGTCGTCCTTCTAAATTGATATCCTCAAGTAACACAGGCAATTCTTCACGTAAGAAATGCAAATAGCTGCGGCCCGTTAATGGATCATCAAAAAAATAGGGACCGATAATTTGGTCATTAAGTATACCACACCACACATTTAGTGACCAATAATTTTGGTTTTGAACTTCTCGTAGCCAAAATGGATTATCAATGGCGTAATAGTGCATATTATGCCGATTTACAGCCCCATTACTTTTAAACGTCGCCTCATCGGAAAACATTATGGAGCACAAAAAGTTGTTATTTAATTGCAGCCGTTAATTAATGACATTGCAGAATTCAATTCCTCTTGCAAAATCCTCTTCTCGCAATTCTTGATGAAGCTCAATGTGATAGGGATGGTACTTATACTTCAGCGTTGTTCGATTCACGTTTGATTTGGAGGTATCACATATCGTCGCTAATGTTCTAGAACTCACTTGGGGATTTTCTTGAATATTTAATAATATTTCAAGTTCTTTTTCTTCATTAGCTGGCCTTTTATTAACAACTTTACGTTTGAAGTATTTAACACTACCGCTAGAATCAAATCTATCCATCAAATTTTCCAAGCCAACAGCAGTAGGTATTCGACATTCAGGATATTTCATTTTGTAGATTCGTTGTGCCAATAAAGGGTTTTCTTCAGCCTCGCCCAACACGTATATCATATCAATTAATTCATTTGTCGAATAATCCATAATTGATACAAGAATTGATAACAAGTTAAATGCGAAAACGACAAATTTAATATGTGTTTATTTTGACAAGTAGGAAACCTTTGTATCTTAGTAACGCAATTATTATTTTCCATGGCTACCAAGATCCATGCAATGCAATGTTATCGAAAATAAAGTAGCTAGTGTGAAAAATCGAAATTACTCGAAAACTATCAAAGATAGATATAGGATATATTTGACAAAATGATAGATTTTTAATCCCGAATAAAATGAAATAAAATATATAGGGTGTGCAATTAAAAAAACTGATTTTTTTAATTTGAGAATTTTCAAATTTGAATGGTTATAACAAACGCCCTGTTGAGAAAATTAGAAATACTACTCGGTCTAAACGTTAGTATAATATCACTCATTTTTCATACGAAATATCAATTTTTTATTGTGAAATAACGGAACAATTGCCCATTCATCAACCCCACGAAAATGACCATAATAATCTTTAAACGCGAATATCTCAAGAACTAAAAACTTTCAGCCAATCTTTTGTATGACAAAATATGTTTGTATGGACACGTAGAATTAAAAACTAAAATCAAATACGGGGTGTTCTATTTAAAAAAATCATACTTTTTCACGTCCTGCTTTTCTGGCACACCCTGTATAACTTCCAATATTTTAAAAAAATGCACACTTGTTACCTCTACCCCATGGTCCATACAATATTTACACAAATAATTCTAGTTAAGCATAAACTTACTTTACTCTATCGTTGGGACACCCTGTACATACTCCTATACCTGCCTTATGTGATAGCCTTCGACATTGCCGTCAATATACGACGTTTCTTCTTTTCAATAGTAGGCATTGTAATCGTCAAAAACTGTACGGTCTGCACATGTGTATATAGATATATTTTATAAATTATTTACGTGTAACTTTTATGGAAAAACGTATTTTTTGTACATTTCATGCACGGGGAAATGTGAATGTTTGAAAATAGCTTCGACTTTCGAATTAACCAATGTATTTGCTTACTAATGAATTAAAACACAGATATAGCAAAGATATGTGCTATCCACATCAAATTTTTTACATTAATCTTTAATATATCTCATATTCGACGTTTTATTGGTTTCCTTAAACACCAAACTATTTCAGATTAGCCTTATTACGCAAAAAGTACAAGATATTAGTATAAAGTCAGTCAATATAAAGAATAGTCCTAACAAACTTTAAGTTTCTAACAAATTAAGCCAACTAGATTGCCATAAACCTACATTTATGAGTTTTGCCCAAAGTTGAAATAACAACGCCATCTTGATAAATACGACATCATTAAAATGTTTTCTTTTTTTATTTAACTAATAACACTGTTAATTTATCAAATAACATTTAATTAAGTATGGTTACATAAAAATTTGTTTAACTGAACGTTTTGGAAATGTAAACAGGTCCTGAAGCAGTTTTAAACATAAGACCAGTTGTGAAACATCCAAAAAGTTTTAGTAGAAGATTTAGAAGAAATTCAATAATAAATGTTAGGTGTACTTTGTTATCGTTTACACATCAAATACATTTTTTATTCCCAAATGATATCAAGATTAGTATTAAGGATCTAAAATACACGGCTTTTTATAAACAAATCAAATATAACAACACCTACTTGCTTCCTCATTAAGTTTTATTTTTCTGTAATAAAATTAATTATACTTCTTAAAGTTACTTCATATGATTCACTAATTACGAAGAATCATGTATTGTATGGTATGGATTACAAAAAGCGTTAAGACAGTTCTAAATTTTAATCAATGTTCTTGAGAAGAGAACATGTTTTGCTTTTCATTTTCAGAATTTGTAAGGGGATTTTTTAACATATAAACTAGTGGGGCCATCGCCCCAGTAGTACACACATTTACCCATATAGTTAAGTCGGAGAGCTAGCATGTATATTTGTTATTGCAATTTGTGTTTAAAATCACTATACTGTAGTATTCAGTGCTGGCGGTTATGGAATCAGCAATCAGCTGCATTTAAACCCTAAAATAACAAATAAGTATTTACTACTTAAGAACTAAAAGACTGTTCTAATCTTTTTCTACTGTGCAATACATTTTCAGCACCGGTTTGTGAAGCATACATTAAAAATTTTACAACAGTACACGCAGGTTTGACAATCGTCAGGTCAATCAAATGTGTTCAGTGCATCGCGAGTGCGGTGAGTCTTCGTCATTTTAAACTCGTTCAAGTAATTCTAATCTAAATAAAATCTACATGTTACGTTTTATGGTACTTACTACCTACGAAAATGTCTAATACATTACGTAAAAGGAAACAAGATCAAGATACTTTCAGTGACAAAAATTCAAAGAAAATAACATCATTCTTTGCATCAAAAGTTAATCAGCAGATTCTGCAACTGTAGCAGATACCGATTCTACTTCAACTTCCGGTAAGTACAATATTAGTCTTATGTATCTCAAGGATACATAAAGAAGTTATAGAGCACAAAAAAATTTTGAGAAGCAGTCAAAGAAAGGATTTCTTCGTCATCCCTGGGTGAATGCTTTAAAAAGCATGCCGGAGAACAGCTAGAATTTTTAATAGAATTAGCTTTTGACGTTTATTCTGATAGCTTATTGGAAACTCCCAGTGCATATTCCAGATATCGATCCTCCCTCTAGCGCGCCTTGTTAAAGAGATCCGAATTACTGCACCGAAATGTTAAGCACCATTGGAAAAATGGAGGTAATGAAGCTTAAAGATGAACTTGAAGACGTGATTGTTTATTCAATACACGTGGATCGTAGCGTTTTTCGTTTTATGTGTGCGTTGTTGGCTGTAGACTTTTGACTAAAAAAATGACACTAAAAACTTATTTCTTGAGTATGAATGAATATACGTAAAATGGAGCACTTGGCCTACTGGAGGCTGAAAAAATTAGGTATGGAGAAAGGCAAACTATGCGGAGCTACAACTAATGAAGAGGATGCAAATATTGCATTATAAAAAATTCTTAACAGTTTGGTGTTGTGCTCATCGAAGTGACCTACCTATTGACGAAGTCATTTGTACTGTACCAGAACTTACCATCTGGAAAAGCAACTTAATTAGTGTTGTATCATATTTTAGGAAGTCTAAGAACCATACCAAACAGATTAATGCAGTTATGTCAAACGAAAAAAAGTTCCCTAAATACCATGAAGTGTATTTCGCTCAGAATATGTGTGAATTGATTGATGCAATTGTAACAAACTTCCAACGTGTTGTTAATAATTCATCTCTATGTATGCAGCTTAACGTGCATTTCCTGCAGCGTGTGTTGCATATTTAGTTGCATAAAAACATTCATTTAATTATTTTAATTAGAACCCATACGCATTTAGTTTGCACATTCAGTTTCAGACGTGTTTATGCTCAAAGACCTCTTGGGAGCGTCATTTATGGTTGAGTTAAGAAGGTGGATGTAGAATCCATTATTGCTTTGTTAAATATTTTTTACTGAAAGTGCTATAAATTTTAAGGTAGGTTATTTAAGGTTATTTTACAATGTTTCAGACGCTTTTTTTACTTTCACGTTTATAAACATCTACGCAATTAATTATTTTACCGTTATTCCAATTTACGGTATTAGTATGATTAATCAAGAGTGATATTTATTCATTTGGGAATTATAAAGGATACAAATCCAGATTTATTTCAACCCTGAAGTAATATTAAGCAACAATTTCCAAAAACGCTGACCCAACATGCAGCCATTTCGTTATCTACAGTGTGACCAAGAATAAGATGTTCTGATACCATTAATTATTCATTAGGTTATAACGTTACTAACATTATCATTAAGTATTTCAGTTTATAATTAAATATAGGTTGTGTAATAAAATTTGTTAGTGTAGAAATTTTCTTTTAACTTTATTGTATAATGGTTTACTTGTTTATTCCATATTTAAAAACAAGTTGGCGTCCTAGTATTTAACAATTAGTTTCAGGAAGAAGCAACCCCGATTTTAAAGCGAACATATCTACGTACATGTAAATATTTTTTGGTTAATGAGGCAAATCGATAATTTTATGAAACTGGCCCATTTTAACCTACGACTGAGTATAAGGCACCAAATATTCTAGTTATTACCCAAACTGTTAAGTAGCTAAAATTTGTAGGCATGAGTGTAGAAGTACTTATATAACTTTAAGGATCATTACACAATTCTGCATAATATTGAGGGACGCAAAGGAGTTTGGAATGAGATTTGCTATAATGACAGTGCCAAATTTGCGAAAGCAGGTACAAAAGGGTTTTTAAAAGTTTGGGGAGACGCCGGATTGCAGATATGGCTAATAGCCCTAATGGGAGACGTTATCGAAGTTTATCAGCACTTGCGGCAACAGTTACAAAAAAAGGATTTTGTTAGATGTCTTAACGTGCCGAGATATTGCTTTTCGCAAATTTGCAAAATATACCATATCCTGTAAAGCGCGAAGAAAGGTGCAATGAAAGGTTCAATGCGGAAATAGATTCCGGTCACTCTGATGGAAACAAACGGTCGAGATTTAATAAATACATAATGTCAGTGAGACGCTGTAGGGCCATTCGATAGGAGGTTATTGGTTGAGTTTTTATTTCGCAAAGACTAAATGAAGAGCAAAATGAAACTTATCAAAAAATTATGGCGTTATTGTTAACCAGGTCATGTCAACAGCTTCAAGCAGCAGGATTATATCTCGTGAGGAAGTTATTTCCTAACGATATAGGAGACTTTGCAGATGAAGAATGTAGCATTCGGACCAAAACTTGAAGAACAATTGCAAAAACAACTGCCTGAAGAAGCCGACCAAGGGGCTAAACTATCATCAAAATTAAGACAGCTGCTTCATGCTAGTAGACAAACTAACGTAATCAGGAAATTACTTGGAGCCATATACAGGGTGGTACCTTGCGAGAATCATACCAATAAACAACATGTGCATCTGCACTATTTGTCATTGTTGCGTGACGTCGACTGATTTTTACATGTGATTCTGTTTCCGCCAAAATATATCCCACGCAAGAAAAAGTAGAAATGGTAAGGTGGTTAAGCTAATAATGGGTTTTAAGAGAATAAAATGATGCGTCAGCAGATACTATCATAATTTTCCGCAACCAGAATAATCAACGAAATTGAAGTGAAGGAGAATGTAATATGTATAACACGATAACAAAGCATGTATACGAACATAATGTAAATTCAGAAAAATTAACAAATTATAACAAATGTTCAAATAAAGCACTATTTAATGCTAAACAATAACTCAATCATTGGGAGAAAGACCTGTTAATAGTATAGTTAAGACCAATGACGTCATTGGAAAAACTAGAATTTACAAATTGGCGCACATCACGACTGTTATGTGTCCATCCATCTGGAACCAAATCCCTTTATTGTCTCTAGCAACTTGAGCCACAGCCGGACCTATGTCCTCTTCCAATAACTGAAAGAAACGCTCTCCTGTCAGGTTTTCATGTAAGAAAAATGGCCCAATAATGTGATGACCCAGAATTTCCCCCTAAACATGAAGTTTTTGGAGATATTGGGTCCTGGTTTGTAAAATATTATGTGGATTCGCAGTAGCCCATTCTTTGCAATTTTGCACGTTTGGTTAATTAGGAAGTGTGAATGTGCATTAATCAGTAAACAAAATATTATTAAAAAATGGTCATTCGCAAGCAAAATGTACTCCTTCTATCCAAGTCATGCTCACGCAACTCTTGATGACATTAGTAGGAGCGAAATTTATTCTTTTTTAAAATTCGCAGCACCCGAGTGTGATGCAAGTTTTGTGATTGCGTCCTTAAACTTACGCAGGGATTCTCTGCTACTGCAGCCAAAACATTGAACGTATTGTCACTTTCCTGGCGTTGGTGATATTTAATACTGTGTCTGTCTCTGAAATTTTCGTACGAGTCTGTTGACCGTTTTACTGCTCGGAATTTGTCGATTTAGGTATTTTACGCTAAAGAAAGCGCTCACATGGCGGACACTATTCATAATTAATTAATTATAATTAATAGTATGTATAGGGTAGCCAACTAAGAATGCGAGGTAATGTATCTGGGAAACTATTCATCGTAGAGGCTTGCACAAAAAAAAGTTATGACTAAAACGGCCAATACAAAAACCTGGAAAATATTTTCAAGTTTCTGAAATGGCCGCTAGGAGGCGTAACTGCAATCTTGAACCTTAAAAAGTGGTGTTTCTGTGAATTCTTCTATATTAACCTAATAAAAAAATAACTGATCGTTGAAGGATAATTTGAACTTTTTTTGTTTGGCACTTTTTGACGTATGTCTAAAAATAAAGTGGTGGGGGGTATTCAAAGGTGTCCTTAAATAACCCCCCGTATCTTCGAAACGGCTAAGCCGATTTTAACAAACTTGGGCGCTTTGAAATGAGCTATTCTTGGGCTACAAATGTTATAATATAATAAAGTTGTGGCCCTAAAAAGGACCGATTTAAAGGAGGAAGGTTTTTAAAGCCCCCGTAAATGCTCGAAATGCTGACCATCACTCTGTGCATTGCTGAGGCCTCTTATGGGTAGGCAAAACTGCAGCTTCAATTTCGGCTCTGAATAGATTACCTAGAAATTGCGATTTTAAATGTTTGTAAATTTATACACCAGAATAAAATCACCCTTTTTGAAATTACTACGGGCAAGTAAGCAATGCTAAAAGTTATACGAAAGGCCTATTTTTTGTTTGTTTAAATGCATATTCACTACGGATATATACGAAAAATACAATTAATAGAAGCAGGTAATGGAAACAGATACCTAAACAAAACATACATAATACTCAAATTGTCAATAGTTGTCAATACTTTCGCGCTACTTTGAGCAATTTTTGTGCTTTCAAAATGCGTTTTACGAATAATGAAGCTGTTGATATGCTTGCGGTTTATTTTGAATGTCTTCAGAATGCCGCAGTAGCTAAAAGAGTTTACGCGGCTCGATATCCAAATCGGCGTCCTTGCGATGTAAGAGTTTTTCCCCGATTAGTGGCGAGCTTACGAGCCACTGGTAGTTTTCGGCCTACGTTTCAACGGCAAAGAATTGGAAGAACACGAGAAAATATTAACCGTGTACTGGGCTATATTGAAATCTTCATGTTAGCACAAGAGCATTATCCACTGAGTTGGGCATATCACGGACAACGGTTCAAATATTTTGAAGGACCATAGGTAAGTTCTAATGGCCAACAAAATATATAGGTATTCGTTTAAACATTTTTTAATTACAGCACCCATATCATGTCGTTTTGCATCAGGCCTTGAAAGAGGAAGATTTTGGTCGAAGGTTAGACTATTGCCATTGGATGTTGGACATGATACGCGAAAATAGAGAATTTTTATTTCAAATTCTTTGGACCGATGAAGCCAACTTCAGTAGTGACGGGAGAGTCAATCTGCACAATATGAATTATTGGTCTGCATAAAATCCCCATTGGTTGCGTCAAGTTCAGCGCCAAGGACGTTGGAGTTTAAATGTATGGTCTGGCATACTGGGAGGCAGAATTATTGGGCCATATTTTTTTGAGCAACCCCTAAATGACAATGTATTTCTTGACTTTTTGGCCAATCAATTACCGTTGTTGTTGGAAGATGTGCCTCTGGAAACAAGGCAAAAATTGTTTTTGCAGTTGGATGGTTGCCCAGCATATTTTGCTATTAATGTGCGAGAGCATATTAATGCAGTATTTCAACAGCGGTGGATTGGAAGAGGAAGTCTGCTTCCATGGCCTCCGCGATCGCCAGACTTAACTTGCCTCGATTTTTATTTAAAAGGACATCGTGTTTTGGACTACTACTAGAGAAGATATGAAAAACCGGATTCGTAACGCAATACGTAACATACCGAGAGCCGAAATTGAAGCTGCAGTTTTGTCTAATTATGAGAGGCTTCAGCAATGCATACAGCGTGATGGTCAGCATTTCGAGCATTTACGGGGGCATTAAAAACCTTCCTCCTTTAAATCGGTCCTTTTTAGGGCCACAACTTACATAATAGGAACAATTCCAGAAAAATATAGTTAAAAAAAAATAAAAATTTAAGGGATTTTCATATAGTTTTCTTTGCCCGATATTTTAGGTTAGGAACAGGATATTGAGATGCGGTTTTCGCGAGCTTGTTTAGGCATCATTTAGCTACTTGTTCTTGAAAAAAAGTCATACCAATGCATTTAACTTTTTTGCGCAAATTAACCGTTTCTGTCGGAATGTCGAACAAAGCCCTCTAGCGACGACGTGTGAAACTAACAAAACTTCAAATATTATAACATTTCTAGCCCAAGAATAGCTCATCTCAACACGCACAAGTTTGCTAAAATCGGCTTAGCAGTTTCGAAGATACAGGGGGTTATTTAAGGAAACCTTTGAATATCCCCCACCACTTTATTTTTAGACATACGTCAAAAAGTGCCAAACAAAAAAGTTCAGATTATCCTCGACTTCAAAGACCAGTTATTTTTTATTAGGTTAATATAGCAGAATTCACAGAAATATCACTTTTTTAGATTCAAGATTGCAATTGCGCCCCCTAGCGGCCATTTCAGAAACTTGAAAATATTTTCCAGGTTTTTGTATTGGCCGTTTTAGTAATAACGTTTTTTTTGCGCAAGCCTCTACGATGGATAGTTTCCCAGATATAGTATCTCGCATTCTTAGTTGTCCACATATGCAGTATTTTTTTTGTCTACAAAAAACGTATTTACACTTTTACTCTAAAATAACTAGGGGAGCTAATAATTGAAGATACAAAAATTACTATTAAAATCGCTATGCTGCAGAAGGCACCACCCTTTCTCCGCATAGTATGCAAACCGAACAGATTATATTTCATCATAATTTAATTAATTCCGACAAGAAATCGAGATTATTAGAAGAAACGTTAAATTGCAAACTTTTAATAGTTTTAAATAGGACAGCTACCTGTAAGTTTGAATTTTTACAGAGGAGGGATAGGTGTTATAGGGAACCCATTCAACGAGACATGTTCCGATAGAAAATTCATACGAAAGTTTTATAAAGGAGCAGGATTCTAGCTGAAACGTTAGTAATCAACCTTTATTTTTAAAATTAAAATACATTCCTAAACAAAATATTGAAATTTTGTTTTAATACCCCCCTGCTTTTGTCCTTTTGCCCCGGTACTTAATGGTCCACTGGAATTTGATTTGTTTATAATACATGACAAATAAGCTCATTATAATTTTATGGTTTAGAGTGATTTCACTAATTATTTTCATATTAATAATTAGCTGCTTGTAACTAAATACCAACTTAGCTACTTGCTTTCAAAATTCAGTTAGACTATGATTTTAAGGAAATGCATAATTTTACATTTTGTTTTGTTTAAATGTCTTTATGTGTTAACTTGTTTTAAAGTTATTATTTTCTTAACCATTGATATCTAAAACAAAAAAAAAAGGTAATTATTGAAAAACATAAAACAGAGGAAAACACTCATCTAACACATAATTGTAAAAATTAGTTTTGGTCGAACATTTACAATTTATAAATATTTAACTATAACAATTCCATTCGTCGATTGTTTTTCCTAATATTTTTAAATAAACAATTAATAACCCTAAGTCACTTTTTCGCCTACAACTCAAACATTCATACAGTTTCGGTCTTCAAAAAGTTATAGGGAATAAAAAACCTTTAAAATCAGACCTGCTAAATTAAAATTGTTTAACAAATATGAAAGTTATTGCAAAAAAATACGCTAAATCGCCGTGTTTTAAAAATGTTTATGACTGATTAAGTAATTATAATTGGATTAAGCAACGAAAACATTATGAGTGTTAAGGTACTTTAAAAATGTGCAAAATTTGTGCTCGATCGCTTCAATAGTTTTTGCAAAAATTATTTGCTTATCCCATTTTTCGCAAAAATTAATCATTTTTACGACCTGGCCAACCGACTTGGCACCTACGATCTTCTCGGTCTTGAGCTCAATCGTTTCATTAGTAGCTTACTAAGAAATAAAATAATACAATATATATGTATGCAAAATTGCTTTGGAAAAAATGGCGCATTTATAGACGGCATTTAAAAAAAAAGATATCCTGGGATTTTATGGTGCTTTAAAAACATCACTGTGGGATTAATTATGAACATTATGAGCTGAAATTTTCAAAACTTTTAAAACAGAAGTTGAGATTGCATCTTCAAATGTCAAATATTGTATAGATAGGAGCCTTGTAAATGATTGGTACTTGCGCATCTATTTGGAAGCGGAAGGAGAGGGGGAAGTAGCACGGCAGCCAATAGTGTTCGCGACGGTTACAACGCCCGCACGAAAAAAGTTGTATATCTTGGCTTCTAATCAACGAAAATTACTCTTTTTTCCAACTGAGGCACAACAAAAAAGCTACTAAATATAATTTATTTATAATGTAAAACACATTAAAAAACGATAAATAACTATTAAGCCAAAAAACTTAGTGTTAGGTAATAATCTGGAATTTAAAATATACTCTGTCTTGTTAAAGTGGTGGTCTATTTTAAAATCGTAATATATTCCTCTTTGTATTAGAAGTAAAAGATTCGTATTTTCATATTACAGGATTGTAAAAAAAAGTGAAATTATGTTCAAAATTGGTGACAACCATCCGTTACGTGCTTAATAACCGCCATTCATATAGTATTAATGTAACATTTTCTAAATTGAAAATTGCTTATTACATTACAAAGTTAAGAGTAACATCTAACGTGCATTTTTTATCATTTCTAGAAAGCACTACGTATTAACAAAACAGTTTTGAGGAAATATGTTACACACCATTACAAGGTTGAATTCATTTGGAGACTTATGGCAACAGTGAACCATTAGCACCTCTCCTTTGGGTGACGATAAAGTTCGTCAATACCTTTGACACACTGGGACCACCTTCCCCTCGCGCCCCTAAAAACAAAGTTATAGCTGGCCCTAAAACGGTCCGCTATAGGCCTCTGGCACTAATATTACGTCGTTCTGATACCACAGGTACGTAATCGCCTACGAGTATATGAACTGGGATTTCGCAATAGCGGGATTACATTTGCGGGTTTCGCTATAGCGGTATTACGTATGTACCCCATGAAATTGAGACATTGCATTGAAAGCCTTACACGTCGCGCTTTCCACTTCTTGGGCATTTTTTTGTGTGTACTATATGCCATATGAGACTTACACAATAAATAACAATTGTTCGTTACAATATCACATATTATATTAGGAAATAATAAGCATGGCTCAAATAGCGTTGTAACATTGAGTTGGTTATTATAAATACTATAAGTTGAATGGGACGAGAATAGGACACGTTTAATGTGTCTTAATTGCTGGATTCTTGTCAGGGGCCATTTTCAAACCATGATGACGTATTTATGGTCCTCGCACCGTAATTAGAGCCGTTACGGCAGTATTAAGAGCCTTTTTGGCAATCATGCCCCTGTAGGGTAAGCATGGGTCTTTTTCAGCCCTTGGTGACGTATTTATGGTCCGCGCCCCGTAATTAGGGTATCGCTGAGCTAACGATTCTTCATAACCTTCAATTTCAGATTTCAATTTAATTCAAAAATAGCAGTTTGACTTAACTTACAGCTTGCAAGGACCAACGTTCGCTTCTAAAATACCGGTTTGGCGCAGAGCAGACGCAAACGCAGACGCAGAAGGAGAAGCAGGCGCCGGCACACGCATACGCACACGCATAGACACAGACACAGACACAGACACAGACACAGACACAGACACAGACACAGACACAGACACAGACACAGACACAGACACAGACACAGACACAGACACAGACACAGACACAGACACAGACACAGACACAGACACAGACACAGACACAGACACAGACACAGACACAGACACAGACACAGACACAGACACAGACACAGACACAGACACTTACACATACACATACACATACACATACACATACACATACACATACACATACACATACACATACACATACACAGACTCACACGCAGACTCAGACTCAGACTCAGACGCAGACGCACACGCAGACGCAGACGCAGACGCAGACGCAGACGCAGACTCAGACGCAGACGCAGACGCAGACGCAGACGCAGACACAGACACAGACACAGACACAGACACAGACACAGACACAGACACAGACACAGACACAGACACAGACACAGACACAGACACAGACACAGACACAGACACAGACACAGACACAGACACAGACACAGACACATACACATACATAGACACAGACTCAGACGCAGACTCAGACTCAGACTCAGACGCACACGCAGACGCAGACGCAGACGCAGACGCAGACTCAGACGCAGACGCAGACGCAGACGCAGACACAGACACAGACACAGACACAGACACAGACACAGACACAGACACAGACACAGACACAGACACAGACACAGACACAGACACAGACACAGACACAGACACAGACACAGACACAGACACAGACACAGACACAGACACATACATAGGACACGGACACGGACACGGACACGGACACGGACACGGACACGGACACGGACACGGACACGGACACGGACACGGACACGGACACGGACACGGACACGGACACGGACACGGACACGACACGACACGACACGACAGACACAGACACAGACACAGACACAGACACAGACACAGACACAGACACAGACACAGACACAGACACAGACACAGAAACAGACACAGATACAGACACAGACACATACATAGACACATACATAGACACAGACACAGACAGACACAGACACAGACACAGACACATACATAGACACAGACACAGACACAGACACAGACACAGACACAGACACAGACACAGACACAGACAAAGACACAGACACGGACACAGGCACAGACACAGACACAGACACAGACACAGACACAGACACAGACACAGACACAGACACAGACACAGACACAGACACAGACACAGACACAGACACAGACACAGACACAGACACAGACACAGACACAGACACAGACACAGACACAGACACAGACACAAAACAGACACAGACACAGACACAGACACAGACACAGACACAGACACAGACACAGACACAGACACAGACACAGACACAGACACAGACACAGACACAGACATAGACACAGACACAAACACAGACAAAGACACAGACACAGACACAGACACAAAACAAACACACACACACACACGACACACAGACACACACACACACACACACACACACACACACACACACACACACACACACACACACACACACACACACACGACCACGAACACGAACACTAACAAGAACACTAACACAAACACGAACACGACCACGAACATGAACACGAACACGAACACGAACACGAACACGATCACGAACGCGACCGCGAACGCGAATGCGAACGCGAACGCGAACACAAACAAACTCAAACTCAAACTCAAATACAAACACAAACACAAACACAAACACAAACACAAACACAAACACAAACACAAACACAAACACAAACACAAACACAAACACAAACACAAACACAAACACAAACACAAAGCACAAGCACAAGCACAAGCACAAGCACAAGCACAAGCACAAGCACAAGCACAAGCACAAGCACAAGCACAAGCACAAGCACAAGCACAGGACAAGCACAAGCCAAAGCACAAGCACAAGCACAAGCACCAAGCACAGCACACAGCACAAGCACAACACACACACACACACACACACACACACAGCACACAGCAGCACAGCACACATCTACACACAACACCACACACACACACACACACACACACACACAACCACACGACACACACACACCCATAGCACACAACTCTCCACACCCACGCACACACCTACGCGTGACACGCACGCACACACACACGCACACGCACATGCACGCACACACTCATACACACACACAAATACACATACCGATGGGCGCACAAACTCACGCCCGCACACACACCCACGCACGGCTCACACGCGCCTATACCAATGTTATGAGATAGCCATAGCCATTGCTGTCAATATACGCAACATTTTATGTTAGATCAATTCGTGTACAGTATTAAATTAGATTAATAGACGCACGGTTGCAGGTTAGTCAATGTTTAACAGTAAACAGCTTGCAAAAACCAACCTTCATGTCTAAAATACCAGTAAACAGCTTGGAAAAACCAAGTTTCATATCTAGAATACCAAATTGATTTAACTTACAGTTTGCAAAAGCAACCCTCATTTCAAATATACCGGTTTCATTTAAGTTACAGTTTCCAAAACAACAACTTTCAATTCTAAAATACCAAATTGATTTAACTTACAGCTTGCAAAAATTAACTGTCATTTTCTAAAATACCGCTTTAATTTAATTTACAGCATTTAATAATTGCCCTTACATCTGTCCCTGTTGTCATAATAGTCCCCCTTGCCAGTATGCTAACTCTACCATTTGTCATGACTGTAATAGGGATTTTTCGCGGAAACCATTGTCTACAGAACCATTGCCGGTCTTTGCAGCAAACTCCAATGTTGTTGAACTTGTTTAGTGAGTGCATGGAACGGTAAGATGCCTCATAAATGTGGTTTTGTATATTGCCCTACCTATAATTCCGAAAAACCAATCCGTCATTTTTGTTACATGTCGAAGAGCACGGTGGACTCAAAACAACTCGCAGAAGTCTTTATTTTTGTCTTTTACGATTTCGAGTGCCGCCAAGAGACACCTACTAATAATACTAACACATTCATTCATACCCCACGTTGTGCGTTGCCCAGCATGTCTACAACCGCTGCATTCATACCGATACGGGTATGAAGCAGGGTTGCAGGCATTGCGGTCAATGCTAACGCATATTTGCTACCCCACCAGTATCCTAACACCTTGTCCTACATTTCCTCACTCTGTAAGAAACTAGTATCCATTGATGCCTTATCATACAACTCCAAATCCTATGACTGCCAATTTATCCTTAACGAAATCCTGCATGCAATCCTGAAATCATATCTAACGGTACTAAAATCATGTCCCTCACCTGCAATAATAACATAAAACTCATAGACAGCTTGAACTTCCTACCCATGGCCTTATCCAAACTCCCTAAAACCGTTAGTTTCCCCGGCTCAAAAGGCCACTTCCCTTACCTATTTCATACAGTGCAAAACCAAGATTATGACGGTGTTTTTCCAGCCATGCACTATTACGGTGTCCACGAAATGTCTTCCGATGCACGAGTAGACTTTATAGAGTGGTACAATGGCGAAATTGCTAAGGGCACTCATTTTAATTCCAAAAACGAAATAGCGCGTTATTGTGTGCAAGACCTGGGTATCCTTAGCAAAACCTGTCTTGAGTTTCCAGAGAATGATGTACGATCGCCTTATTTTCCGTAAAAATTTTATTCGTGAGAATACTATAGGACTCATCCCAAACGGTGGATACAGATTGCGTGACAAGCAGTCGAATTGTTCTATTCGATGGTATCCTGGTTACGACACAAACACTATATACCAGATTCGCGGTTGCTATTTCCACGGTTGTGAAAGGTGTTACCCCGAAAATTCTGGTAATAGTAAACGCGAGCAGAGCACAGCGTTTTTGCATCGTGAGAATACGATGGCAACATCACTCAGGACACGTTCCTTTAACTATGATTTAATATAAAGTTGGGTGAATTCACATCATTTTTAAAATAGAATCCGGCCGAAAGAGCGTTTGTTAGCTCAAACAGCGTGCTGAATGAGTCACCTCTGAATCCCCGCGATGGTTTCTTTAGAGGTCTTACTAATGCGATTGAAGTTGTATTACAAGGCAGAACAAGATGTGCAAATCAGGTATTTGGATGTTTGTTCACTATACCCCTATGTGAATAACTATCCGATGGAGCATCCCACAGTTCACATTGGTGCTGACTGCTCAAATCTCCACTTATACACTGCTTCCGCTATCAGATTTGTACCATCCTGTCCTGCTTCTTAAAATGCATGGTAAATTAATGTTCCTCTTATGTAGAACTTGTACTGAAACTATGTTTCAGTATGATTGCGCCCATACGCAGGACGAACATAGATTTACTGGTACTTACGTGGCGGACAAACTTCAGGTTACGTCGATGACTTTCTTAAAATCAAACAAACGTGTTCGGACTGGCCCTCATGGCGTAACGACGAGGACGAATCGAAGGATTGATACATCCGCGAGTATTTGGAAAGAGAGGGTGTACAATTGAACAAACAAATCCTGACCTTAGATATATTTCAAAACTATTTCTAAATTAATTTTGGGGCAAGTTTCGGCAACGCTATAATTTAACAAAAACCACAATTATTTCAAATCCTCATGACTTTTTCAAAATTATAATCGATCCTTCCCAGGAGGCCCAATCCATTTTAAACGTGAACGAGGAAGTTACGGTAATAAACTGGTTTAGACCCGCGCATAGGGTCGAACAGCTCAAT